>JAXCGZ010023294.1:0-5000 GCA_037179515.1 Halocaridina rubra
ACTATGCCACTACACTCTAAAACAAAGTTTAAGTGAGAATTCATCTCCAAATCATGTAGTCTTTGTAATGATCTACTAAAAACACCTTTTCTAGTTTTAACATCAACACTACGAATCAAACCATCTCTTCCTGGATATACATTTATAATCAAAATCTATTTCATCACTAACAAAGGTCAGGGGTCGAGAGTTTATGCAGGATTCAATTTCTATAAGAATAGTTTCTAATTCAGACTTACTTACATACTTAACTCCCAATGTCTCTCTTAAAGCTAACTTAACAGACCCAATAAGCCTCTCAAACCACCCACCCCACCATGGAGATTTTGGCACATTATACTTCCACTTAGGTGCTACATGTCCAAATACCTTCTGTACTTCAGTGGAAGCTGCAACAAAGGTTTTGGCATTATCAGAATAAAAGAACTTGGAATACCTCAACGAGCAACAAATCTCCGTATAGCCTGCATGCAATCAATTAATGACATGGACTCTGTGAGTTCCAGATGTACTGCCCTAATTATAGCACAGGTAAAAAGCAAAATATATAATTTCTTTCCTGGATAATCAGCACTGAATAATGGACCAGCAAAATCTATCCCTGTAACTGAAAAAAGGGGGGGGGGGCGGAGTAGCTCTCAGATCAGGCAATGGTGCAGCTGGTTGACTGCAAGGACGACTATCGTGTCTACAACAACTTAAGCACTCCTTTACTACAGTTTCAGTCATTCTCCTCAAACCAAATATATAAAAACTAGTTCTTAATGATGAAACAATGCTGTTTACACCAGCATGCTTTAAATATTTATGTTGAAACTGTACTAAAAGTTTAGAAAAATGTCCTTTGGAAGAATGACAGGGTGTTTTGAATCATAGCTCAAATCAGAAAACTGAAGTCTGCCTTTAATCCTCACTAAACCATCATTATCAATAAATGGATCTAATTTTCCTAATTTACAATTCTTTAGGACTGACCTTTGATTAGATAAAGCTTGGATTTCACTGGGGAATGCCTCTCTTAGAATAACATAAAATAACTTTTTCTTTGCATTATCCAAATCTTCAGTGGTGAAGTTACTGGTCATCACACCAAAACCTAACCTTTTAGCTCTACAATTGCTTATAAACCTTAAAACATATGCAACAATTCTCAATAACTTATAAAGATTATTATATATTTCAACATCAAACATGGGAGTTACAGTTTGAACAGTTAAACATGCTAAGTTATCTTCTTCAAGTTTATGATCCACAGTCTCATTAACAGCACTATTGTTATCACTATCTTGAATACTTAAATTGGGATCTGATAGATTACTAGGGCCATTAAACCAGAAGTTATTGTTTACTAGTTTTTCTGCTAATAGACCTCTGGTCCTCAAATCAGCTGGATTATCTAATCCACTACAGTGGTACCAGTGACTGGGAGGTGTCAACTGCTGAATCTCTCTTACTCTATTAACATACACATCCTTTATCAATGAATTACTCTTTATCCACCCTAAAGTAATAGTGGAATCTGTCCAACATGCAATTTTAGGTTTGATCTTAAAATCTAGAGCATTTTCAACAAATCTTACTAATCTAGCACAAAGTAATGCTCCCATTAGCTCCAATTTAGGAAGGGTAAGTTTTTTAATTGGAGCCACTCTAGTTTTAGACATGACCAGTGAAGATTGACTGCTATCGTCAAGACAAACTCTTAAGTATACGCATGCCCCAAAACCCTTTTCAGAGGCATCTCCATATCCATGAATCTCTATATGTTCAATACTCTTCCAAGGTACATTGGTAAAATAACACCTATTTATAGCTAGTGAGCTTAGGTAGTTGGTACTATCTACTAATTTCTTAAATTTAACTTCCAAATCTTCTGGCAATTTATCATCCCAAGATACACCCAATTTCCAAATATCCTGAAATAAAATCTTGGCATACATGATAAAAGGACTGATAAATCCACAAGGATCAAACCCCTTAGCTATTAAACTCAGAACTGTTCTTTTAGTATATGAAACTTCAAAATGAGAATCATAATTAAGACCACAATATGAAAATGTATCAGTGTGATTATACCACTTAAGACCCAATACAGTATTAGCTTCATCATCCCTTAGGATTTGTATCTTATCACTAAACTTGAAAGCTATCATTACACTATTAGATGAAAGTTTTTCAAGAGACTTGCTAGCTTGAGCCATAATATCATATGCTGTGCTATACTTACTTGCTACCTCTTCTATGCTATCAGCTCCACTGAACCAATTATCTACATACATATCTCTTTTTAAATCTTGAATAACTTCACAATCAGAATATTTACTTAAATGACACTTAACAGTAGCATTAAGTATAAAGGGACTAGAGGTGTTTCCAGAAACAACTCTATTAAATTTCATATGTCTTACTCCATTTTTACCTGGCATCAAAAGTCTATGGACATTCTTATCTTGACTGTTTAAACTTATTTGTAAAAAAGCCTTAGTAATATCAGCAGTGACCACATATGGCCAATGCCTAAATCTAATCAGTATCTCCACCAAATCTGGATGAAGTGAGGGACCTGTTAACATGCAGTCATTTAGGGAGATTCCATATGGTCCCTTAGCGGAGGCATCAAAAACTGGACGTACCTTTGTACTACTATTATCTAATCTAACAACAGGCCTGTAGGGCATGTAATAAATGGGTCCAGGTGGCAATACCTCCCCTAATGGGACCTCTTCAATTATTCCCAGAGACTCATACTCATCAAAAACCGTCATATACTCAGCCTCTAAGTTTTTATCCTTATCTAATTTAACTAAGAGCCTATTTAATCTTTTCATAGCTTGATATTCATTACTCATCAATAAGTCTTTAACAGTTATCCTTCCAAGGTAACTGAACTTCATACCTGCCATTTACAAACATTATTTTATCCTTAAATTCTTTAACAACTTTATCTCCAATATCCTCTTTATATTCTTTACTAGTAATTCCAACAATTTCTAGATCCCAAAATTTTGAAACATCAGTATCAGATACCTCAGATATACATAAGAGCTGGGAAGAGGGAGACATCAAATCAGATGTTGAAGACATACCTGAAATCAAGCATTTTCCAATATTTCCAGACAAAACCCAACCAAATACAGATTTCATGGCAACAGTTTCTCCTACCTGCTTAGCATCCTTTGGGGTTATGAGGCTCCAGTAGTAATCCAAACCAATAAGAATATCTAATTCTAAAGGAGAAGTATCATTAAAATCACCTGCTAAATTTAAATGACGGAAAGCATCTAGAATATGGGTTGGTACTACTGGTTTTACTAGTGGGTTACAAATCTTTGGAATACCTGTAGCAAAAATGGAAACAATTCTACCTTTATCATCTAAAACCTGGAATTTGTATACATTACTTTGTATATCCCTACTAGAGGCATGGCCACCAAAACTACTATAAGGGGCTTCAGTTCTGGTGACCCAATCAGGTTTGCATTTATTTACACATTTATTGCTAACATAGGTACGATCACAGCCACTGTCAAAGAGCAGCTTAGCAGTGATAATGTCCCCCTTGTTATTTACTACCTTTACCTTAGCTGTTTGTAACACAGTCTTATTACTATAGTGACCTGACAACATTGCAATTGCAGAGGGCCCACTTAGGTTATCATTTGCTACCAGTGTATTTGCTTGGGGGACTACTGGTTCATTCAACTTAATGCCACACATGGTCACATTATGATTACCATTACACTTGGCACATTTGACCTTACACTTTCTAGAAATATGGCCACTATTTAAACATTTAAAACAAATACCTAATTCTTTAATTTTATCAAACCTCTGTTGACCATCCAATGCTAAGAATTTAAAACATCTTTCAGATCTATGATTTTTCTTATCACAAAAAACACAACTTAAGTTTTCTGTTGGAGAAATTGCACGTAATGCAGAGGCTGTGAACAACTTTTCATTATTTTCTTTACGAAAAACTTTCTTTTTCTCCTCATTCTTAGCATTAGGCCTAGGAGCTGGGATAAGGCTCTTATCCATTTCACTTCTTTCAAGAACTTCAATTTCCTTTTTGAGCCATTTTAACAACCAATCAAGATCACTTTCATGCCCACCACAATTTCTTGACCATAGTAATCTCAACTCAGCTGGAAACCTATGCACAATTATGGGAGCCAAGAGAACTTCACATTGCTTGCCTGTAATACCTAGGACATCCAAACTTCTTGTATGCTTTATCACCTCATCACGAAGTCTCCACAATTGGGTAATATAATTCTTACCTTGCTCTGTTGGTACTTGCAGAGAAAGAAGAGCCTGAACATGAGCATGAATAATGCATTCAGGTTTTCCAAATCTCTCCTTAAGTAGATCGACGACTGTCTTATAGCTGGTACTAGTGTGTGGTACTCCTTCCACCACATCCTTAGCAGGACCGTCTAACAATGACAACAAATATGTTAACTTGCTAATAGTAGGCAGATCTGTATCATCTATATGGGAAGAAAATTGATCCCAGAAACTCTGCCACTGGGTAATTTCACCATTAAATCTAGGTAATTCTAATTTAGGAACTTTTGCATGAACTGAGGACGTTCCAGAAACTGTAGAATCATTGTCATTATCACATACTGAAATTTCTTTAAGTCTATTGGCACACTGCAACCTGGTATGCCTAGCCTTCTGTCTAGCTGCATCTGCCTGGTCTAGATAACTGTCTAATTGATCAGAATCTATTTCTAATTCAATATGATTTTGCAGTTCTTCTAGTTTCATAAGTCTTTTATCAAATTCATCTAGGGCTTCTACTAACTCACTAGAGGTAGGTGGTGGATCCCTGGCTAGTAAACTATCTATTTTCTTGCTAACTCTAGTCAACCACCCATCTGCTGCTGCCTTAGCCTTTTTAAGCTGCTCCATTATCTGTTTTCTAGTGGATGACAGCTGCTAAAATATTACTAATAGTTCTTACTGGATAATAAAGAATTCCCGGGTCTGGG
>JAXCGZ010023294.1:10000-15000 GCA_037179515.1 Halocaridina rubra
ATTGGCTAAACAATTCTGTATGCTAATGACGTCAACATTCGCATTGGAAACGAGATGATTTAGTGACAATCTTGGACTGGCCTACTGATTAGTTTGAACACTGGAAAACCATCAGCAGCTCTTATACCAAATATGTTCTAAAATTATGAAAAATTAAGTGTTACATCTGTTAAAATTTTCATGGATTCGGACATACATTAACAGACATCGCTTTCGACTTAGTGAGCTAAACAAATATTTTCTTTCACATATTATTTCTTGATTCACGTTTCCATTGGTTTAAGAGGCGACTACCTGAGAAAGTAATAACATACAAAAATAGCACACTTTCATGACAATGGTCAGGTCATGATAGGTCATCCGTAGAAAATTTAGCAATCTTTTCACTCGAAAGACAGAAGCATAAAGTAACAAAATAAATATTTTGATATCATCAGCAGTTTGTAAAAGAAGAGTTTCAACATGCCATGCCATGGAGTATGAATATCTGGAGAAAGTTGAAAGTTCAAAAGAGAAAGAAAAAACATTGTAATATTATAAGACGGCAAGAACAAGTTTGACCAGTTAAAACGGGTTAATGTGGCGAGTGCAATTTTTTTTCCATATTATTGAAGCCGGAGTAGGAAATAATGAGGTTATCTGAATGAATTGGCCGTAAAAAGTGTCTTGTACAGTGATGACTGTTTTTCTCCAACACAATATTAGATTATATACTCTACAGATTATTGTGGAAAGAGAGCTAGCAATTTTTTTTTTTTTGCGCTCTGCTTTTCAAAAAGTTTCGTTATTGGGCATTGTTTCTTGTCAGAAAAACATTTAAAACTGCAATGATCAGCAATACAAAAATATATCGGGATAGTATAACATGTTATGTAGGCTACTGTAAACAAGTGAACAAGGTAATATGGGCTAAAACATTAAAAATAAAAACTGAATATACATCTCTATGTACATAATATATAAACTTACGACAA
This sequence comes from Halocaridina rubra, assembly GCA_037179515.1. NCBI lineage: Eukaryota > Metazoa > Arthropoda > Malacostraca > Decapoda > Atyidae > Halocaridina > Halocaridina rubra. Next base: position 10,975 of record JAXCGZ010023294.1, read on the forward strand.
ATAAGTTAAGAAGTCGGTCCAGTAATTTGGCCAGTGTTGAATGAGTGTAGCATATATGAACGTTTCCAATACTGAACCCACTTCTCTCCTTACATGCCTGAGGCTGCGCCCGTGTCATGTGTCAGCAAATAGCACAGAAACAGCGAGATTAATAAAGTTTTAAAAACAAATCTGGGAGACTGTGATTTATGTACGATCCTTTTGAGAATAATCATAACAGTGACCTTGGAGAGACTGCAAAGAATGAGCTTTTATTGCTGACAGTAGATTGTGGGTTATGGCAGCGCTACCGAGTTTGACCAAGCATGGGTTCATTCGGCAGAAGACTAGAGATGAGGTCAAGCATAAACTGTTCAACTACTCACAGCCTTAGCTTTTGTTGTGGTACTGGATGATGTTCTAGAATTTCTAGCAGCAGCAGCAGCAGATGCTCTAGCAGGTCGACCAACACCAGCTAGCAAACCTACACGATTGTCAAATGTATCTTCAATTTCAACAGAGAAGAGAGAATCATCATCTACTTCTTGGAAAAACCCTGTGTTACCAATTGGTCTCACTAGATCACCTCCTATTAACTGAAGACCTGGTCCTGCTGCACCACCTATAGGAGTAGCAGTCCCTCCTGTTCTGAATGCAGAACCAGGAATACTAGAAAACCCTCCAGATCCAGAGCTCCCAACACCAGGTAATGGTACACCACCACCTCCTGCACCAAAGACATCTCCACCAGCAGCAGGGGCATCCAATCCTCCACCACCTACTGAACCTCCTCCAAAACCAGGAAGGGGAACACCTAAACTGCTCCCAGAGCCAAAAGAGTTTTCTCCAAGACCTGCTTCTCCCCTAATACCAAAGCCTCCTCCGAGACCAGCATTTCCTCCAAAACCAGATCCAGTATCCAAAGGTAAAGGAACTCCACCACCTACCCCAGAAGGAGAATCACCAAATCCACTGCCACCAGGTCTGCCTCCAAGTTGGAATGTCACCTCACCACTGTCATCTACTGAAGTAGAGGCCACACCAAGACCTGCTTCACCTACTCCTGCACTTAAAGATTGCGCATCCAAATTAAACCCACTCAAATCACCAGCTGATAACTGTTGCAATTCTTCAGCAGTAGGAGGATTATCATACTGAACAAAGAATACTTCAGGATTATGCTTGACAGATGGAACTTCAATAACCTGTTGTTCTGGTATTTGTGGTCGCTGATGAAGTACATAAATTAGCGTCTTCTGTTCAGTACGAGGAGGTAAGATAGGCTGAGGGGGTGGTGGTGGAGGGGGAGCACGGATGAAGACTATCTTATAGTGTTTGCGAGGAGGCCCAGCAGCAATTGGTGGAGGAGGAGGAGAGGGTTCGGGATGAGGAACATTGACAAATATGGTTTTAGTGGGGCCAGCTACTCCGCCACCTCCAAAGCCACCACCAGCTACTCCTCCACCTCCAAAACCACTACCAGCTACTCCTCCACCTCCAAAGCCACCACCTGGTGCTGAATATCCAGAGCTGGGTGGTGGGACTGGAGCACTATATCCACCGCCAATTGAAGGCGGAGGTGCATTATAGCCCGATGTTGGTCCAGTTCCCCGGGCACCATGTATGGGAGTGAAGCCACCGAATGTTGCCTGCAGTGGTGCGTCTGGCAAAGGAGTTGAACATACGACAGAAGCCGTGACCACCACAAGCACGAAGCGCTGCAAAAATTGAGAAGAGATTTAATAGCAACTTAAGAAATTATATAATGGCTTGCTGATGTACTTAAGATTTGAAAAAAAAGGAAATTATATTTATTTTCAAGAAACAAAATTGACATGAAAGAAAATAAATAAAGAAGATTGTAGTTGGTCTCCATTATGAATAACAACCATCTGAATATTTAGAAATAATTACTCACATCAGCTAGTTAACTAAATTTACGTATGTATGTATGCATGTACGTATAAATGCTCATATCTGCGCGTGAATGAATGATGTAAGTCGCTAAGATTACTATAACATAGAGAGATCAATTTCTTGAATCAAGTGATATATATATATATATATATATATATATATATATATATATATATATATATATATATATATATATATATATATATATATATATATATATATATATATATATATATATATATATATATATATATATATATATATATATATATATATATATATATATATATATATATATATATATATATATATATATATATATATATATATATATATATATATATATATATATATATATATATATATATATATATATATATATATATATATATATATATATATATATATATATATATATATATATATATATATATATATATATATATATATATATATATATATATATATATATATATATATATATATATATATATATATATATATATATATATATATATATATATATATATATATATATATATATATATATATATATATATATATATATATATATATAGCAAAGTACTGCGAAAGCAAGCAGTGAGGGTTTAATTCAATGAATTTTCTCTCATAATGGATACACATATAAGAAGTTACAGGCACCGAATAGCATGTTGAGTTCAAGAGTGTTGAGACTTTGACAAAAATAAAAAAATTAAACACCCATAATTTATCAACGAGGCTGAATTTTATAATTTCTAGTCTATTAATATATCCTTAACTTAAATTTCTTAACACACACACACACACACACACACACACACACACACACACACACACATATATATGGTGACAGTCTTTAAATTCCTTCATGGTTATGATAGAGTGGATAGGGATCGATATTTTGATATGGCTGGCTCTAGAACTAGAGGTCATAGTTTGAAGCTTCGTAAGAAAACTTCTTCGCAGGATGTAAGGAAATACTTTTTCAGTGTAAGAGTAGTTGATAATTGGAATTGGCTAAGCGAGGAGGTAGTTAATGCTGTCTCAATCCATAGTTTTAAGGACAGGTATGATAAGTATCACTAAGTCTAAAATGGAACCGATCAGGAGACGGGATACGAGCTTTGGGCTCTTTCCCGTAAACACAATTAGGTAATCACACACACACACACACACACACACACACACACACACACACAAGATAATTGGAATTCGCTAAGCGAGGAGGTAGTTAATGGTATCTCAATCCATAGTTTTAAGGACAGGTATGATAAGTATCACTAAGTATAAAATGGAACCGATCAGGAGACGGGAAGATACGAGCTTTGGGCTCTTTCCCGTAAACACAATTAGGTAATCACAATTAGGTAATCACACACACATACACACACACACACACACACACACACACACATATATATATATATATATATATATATATATATATATATATATATATATATATATATATATATATATATATATATATATATATATATATATATATATATATATATATATATATATATATATATATATATATATATATATATATATATATATATATATATATATATATATATATATATATATATATATATATATATCATTTGCCTAATGGGTTCTAACCGCCTTAATTTAACTTTCAATTCAAAAGAAACCAAAAAGTGAATGAATAAAACTGATCAAAAAGAGTTAAAAAACGTAATATTGAACATTAAAAAAAGGCTACAAAAAAAGTTAAAAAAGTGAATTTGCTTGCCAATGAAAAAAAAAGGCTAATTACTACATAGGCCTATGAAGACACGTTTCACGACTGGTAACAGACAGTAATTACTATATAAATATATATTCATAGGCTTCATAACAAACTGAGAGACAAACAGATTTTTCCTTTGTATTTTATATATAGTGTAGTTAGGTTAGAAATAGAGCTAAAATCAATCACAAATTGATGTATCAATAGGCCTATTAAATAATTCAAGCACATCCCCAACGATAGCCTATCTATTCTACACATGCAATAATATCTTTAAGTTGTAAATAAATCCATGGGTGAAAGGGGGTAAGAATACCACTTCCATGTTCCCCTGCGCGTCGTAAAAAGTCGACTAAATGGGACACAGA
>JAXCGZ010023294.1:20000-32500 GCA_037179515.1 Halocaridina rubra
TCGGTCGGTATTGTTGGCGATACACTTCCAGGTAATGAGAGTAGGTCTAGCTTCCATGGCTTCATGGTAGGCATTTGCCTGAATTTTGTAAACATCATGTTTATATATATATATATATATATATATATATATATATATATATATATATATATATATATAGATATAGATATATAGATATAGATAGATAGATAGATGTACAAAAGAAATATAAAGTACAAATACACAAACAATCAAAATCGCAATAACATACTTACTTGCTTTCGCACGCACATACATACACAAACCATCGATGAGCGTATGAGATCAAGGTAGTTTGGTCAACGGGTATTTTTGCCTATACAGAGAGAGTAAAGTAACCTTACCATTAAGATCCGCCCACTCTCCCAACAAGCACTCCTCATAGCCTACACACACACACACACACATATATTGTTAAAAACAGTATCCTTCCCATTTATATTAACTAGTTAGTTAGTTTGATACACGAAAAAATTGAATAATAAAAGAAAAAAAAATTACCAAATACCCACCCGTCAACAGTACTGAGTTAAGTTGCCAAGTAGTACAGCAGTCCTATTTTCTTCATTTTTTTTTTTGCTTTTCTTTTAGCTTTCTCGTTTGCTATTTTGTTATTTTGTATATATATTGAGTTAAATGTAAAGTCTAAATCCCGTGATAACATATCTTGGTTAGCAAGTCAGTTTATCAGTTAGGAAGAATATATAACAGAAACAGGTGGGTGCCACCTCGAACACAAATTCGAATTTTCCTTCAGGTTTGACTTTTGTTTTTCTTTTTCTTTTTATACGTAAATTACCATGGTCAAGTTTTTAAGTTAAGATGTGTGTTACCAGAAAGGAGACAAACTGAGTCACTAAATAGCACTTATATGGAGATATAAAAATTCTGTGTGAAGGTAAATTAGAAGTTTTTTTTTTTTTTTTTTTTTTTTTTTTTTTTTTTTTTCCTCTTTCTCGTCTTCTTTCTATATTCTGTGAGAGGGAGAACATAAAAATGAAGCCATCTCTGTCCCAAACCTCTCCCACCCATGGGGCGGGAGAAGGGGTAGTCATCAGAGGACTTAAACAGAGAATCAAGAAGTTAGAGGAAATGGTTACAAGCCTTGATGATAAAATTCGGAATATGGATGGAGAAATGAAAGAGAATGAAACACTCAGAGAACAAATAAGATCTTTGGAGGAAGCAAATAAAGCACAAGGGCAGGAGAGAAAGGAACTAGAAAAAAGAATAAAGAAGCTGGAAGGGGAAAAGAGTCAACTAGAATCTAGAATTTCTAATCAAGAAGATAAAAACAAACAGCTAAATGACAACCTAAAGGAATTAGATGTTAGTTCACTGCTATCTTCTGAGAGAGACGAGATTGCTGCTTGGAATGTTCAGATTAAGGAAAACATTGAACAGTTCAGAAAAGAGTTCCAGGAGCTGAATATGGAAAATGATGCCATGAAAACGTCCTTTGCTGATGCACTAAAGGGGAATGTGGCAGTAAAAGAGGCTGTAAAGGTGGTGGCACTGGAAAACATACAAACAGTTGACTATAAAGAGACAGTAATCGAAAAAATGAAAGACGTTGTGATGGAAAGGGCAAACCCACTCATCAGACAGGCACTTGATAAGGAGAAGACAGTGGTAATCTCAGGCATAAGTGAATCCCAGGAGCCAACATGGCAGGGGAGACTTGAAGAAAATAAAGCTAGGGTTGTAGACCTGATAAGAAAGCTTGGAGTAGTATGTGGTCCTGAGGATATTGTAAACATACACCAACTAGGTAAATATTCGAGGGAAGGAAAGCCGAGACCAACAAAAGTAACCTTTGAGAGAGGGGAGACATGTAGGGAAATATTGTTGAGAAAAAAAAGTCTAAAAGACCTTCAAGAATGCAAAGAAGTGTTCATTAGACGATACAGAACACAGGAAGAGATGGGAAAGATCAAAAACTTGTTGCAAGAGGCAAGAAGGTTAAATGATGAAAGAAATGAAGAAGAGAAGAAAAATTTTCGTTACGGAATACTTCCAGACAAAGGGGAGATAAAGAAGATAATGACAGAAGATCAGGGGATGGGGCCTCATTAAGATTGTTATACACAAATGCTGATGGATTAGCTGGTAAGGCAGTAGAATTAAAAGATAGGATTCACAACAGTAAGGCAGATATAGTAGCAATTACAGAGACTAAGTTGAGTGAGGACATAAACAGTGTCACAGTTTTTCCTAAGGGCTTCAGAATACTAAGGGTCGAAAGATCTGAGAGGACTGGTGGAGGGATAGCACTGCTCATAAGTGAGAGGATTCAAGTTGAAGAGATAAACTTGGCTATAGAAAGTGAGTTCAGGGAATTTCTTGTTGCTCGCATAAATACTGGGTCAGAGAGCATTATAATAACTGTTGTATACAACCCACCAAGGAACCAAAATAGGCTTGAAATTTATGAGGAAAGTCATATAGGTACGATTGAAGTCATAAACTCAGTTGTTAACATGGCGCGGGAGAAAAAATGTAGGATTTTGATTATGGGAGACTTTAATCATAAAGAGATAGATTGGATAAATCTTGACCCACACAGTGGTGAGGACTCCTTTGGGGCAAGATTCCTAGATTGCGTACAAGAGAATTTCCTACACCAACATGTAATGGAACCAACAAGAGCCAGGGGTGGGGATGAGCCATCACTACTTGATCTGGTGTTCACAGATAATGTGTTGGATATTGAAAATATTGAGTATGAACCACCAATTGGAAAGAGTGACCACTGTGTGTTGTTGATGGAGTATATCATTGAAGACATTCTTCCTGAGAGTAGAGGCACTGAGGACATGAGGAGGAACTATCAGAAAGGAGATTACATCAAAATGAATGAGCTTTTTGCAGTTATTGACTGGAGAACCTTATTTTACAACAAATCTGTACAAGAAATGTATGACATCTTTTGTGAGAAATATGGGAAGATTGTAGATTGCTGCATACCTGTCACCAAAGTAGGTGTAATTCATGCCAGAGAGAAATGGTTCGATAATGGGTGTAAAAGAGCTAAGGAGTGGAGAGACAAATGCTGGAAAAGGTATAGGAGGAGAAAAAACATAAATGCCTGGCAAACCTACAAAAGAGCAAGAAATGACTACCTAAGTAAAAGGAGAGAGGCAGAGAAAGATTATGAGAGGGACATCACCAGGAAGGCGAAAGAAAATCCCAAGCTTTTCCACAGCTTTATCAGAGGAAAACTGAAGGTAAAAGAACAGGTTTTAAGGCTAAAGAGAGAGGATGGAAGCATCACTGAGACGGACGAAGAGATCTGCAAAGAATTGAACAAGGAGTTTCAGTCAGTATTTACAGTAGAAAATACCCCACCCCCTCAGATTGCAGTGATAGAAGCTCAAGGGCCGGTATTAGAGAACATCAACCTTACAGCCACAGAGGTATGCAAAGCGCTGATGGATTTAGATGTTCATAAAGCTACAGGTCCTGATGACATATCCCCTCATGTGCTTAAAAAATGCGCAAACACAATATCAGTGGCACTAAGTATCATATTTAAGGAGTCATTGGAGTCGGGGGAGATTCCAAGATGCTGGAAACAAGCAAATGTGATACCTATCTTCAAAAAGGGAAGGAGGGATACGGCTCTGAACTATAGACCAGTTTCCTTGACCAGCATAGTTTGCAAAGTTATGGAGAAACTACTAAGGAAACATATCTCTCTTCACTTGGAATCCTTCAACTTTTTGTCAGTGAGGCAACATGGCTTCAGAGAAGGAAGATCAACAGTAACAAACTTATTAGAATTTTATGATGAGGTAAGCCAAATCTTACAGGAAAGAGAGGGCTGGGCAGATTGCATTTTCCTAGACTTCCAGAAAGCGTTTGACACTGTTCCACATGGGAGACTTATTAGGAAGCTGCAATCAATGGCTAGAATAGGTGGAAATGTCTTGGAATGGATAAAAACTTACTTAGAAGGAAGGGAACAGAGGGTTAGAGTAAGACACTCAGTGTCTGAATGGAGAAGAGTTAGTAGTGGAGTTCCACAGGGTTCAGTTTTAGGGCCACTTTTGTTCCTTGTATATGTAAATGACCTACCAGAGTCTGTAAATTCATTCATGAATATGTTTGCAGATGATGCAAAGATTGTGAAGAAAGTAAAAAACGAGAACAATGGTAGAGAACTTCAGGAGGATCTAAATAATCTGCATGAGTGGTCAGAAAAGTGGCTAATGAAATTCAATACCTCAAAATGTAAGGTAATGAGAATGGGTACAAGTGCAAGAAGGCCCAAGCTTGACTACTCGGTGGCTGGAGTACAACTTCAGGAGACAGAAAATGAGAGAGATCTAGGAGTAAACATATTGGCAGATTTGTCTCCAGAAATACATATAAATGGCGTAGTAAGGGCAGCATATGCATTCTTATCAAATGTAAGGGTAGCCTTCAGGCACATGGACAAGGAAATGTTCAGAAATATTTATGTAACCTATGTGAGGCCAAAACTCGAATATGCAGCCCCCTTTTGGAATCCGCACTTGAAAAAGCACATAGCTAAGCTTGAAAAAGTTCAAAGACATGCCACAAAACTGGTGCCAGAAATACGCAATCTCGGTTATGATGAGAGGCTGAGGGAATTAGACTTGCCATCACTCGAAGCTAGAAGAGTAAGGGGGGATATGGTGACAGTCTTTAAATTCCTTCATGGTTATGATAGAGTGGATAGGGATCGATATTTCGATATGGCTGGCTCTAGAACTAGAGGTCATAGTTTGAAGCTTCGGAAGAAAACTTGTTTGCAGGATGTAAGGAAATACTTTTTCAGTGTAAGAGTAGTTGATAATTGGAATTCGCTAAGCGAGGAGGTAGTTAATGCTACCTCAATCCATAGTTTTAAGGACAGGTATGATAAGTATCACTAAGTCTAAAAATGGAACCGATCAGGAGACGGGAAGATACGAGCTTTGGGCTCTTTCCCGTAAACACAATTAGGTAATCACAATTAGGTAATCACACACACACATAGCTAAGCTTGAAAAAGTTCAAAGACATGCCACGAAACTGGTGCCAGAAATACGCAATCTCAGTTATGATGAGAGGCTGAGGGAATTAGACTTACCATCACTGGAAGCTAGAAGAGTGAGGGGGGGATATGGTGACAGTCTTTAAATTCCTTCATGGTTATGATAGAGTGGATAGGGATCGATATTTTGATATGGCTGGCTCTAGAACTAGAGGTCATAGTTTGAAGCTTCGTAAGAAAACTTCTTTGCAGGATGTAAGGAAATACTTTTTCAGTGTAAGAGTAGTTGATAATTGGAATTGGCTAAGCGAGGAGGTAGTAAATGCTATCTCAATCCATAGTTTTAAGGATAGGTATGATAAGTATCACTAAGTATAAAATGGAACCGATGAGGAGACGGGAAGATACGAGCTTTAGGCTCTTTCCCGTAAACACAATTAGGTAATCACACATACATACATACATACATATATATATATATATATATATATATATATATATATATATATATATATATATATATATATATATATATATATATATATATATATATATATATATTCTCACAAACCCACATATGTATAAATAAATGAAATTCTCTCTCTCTCTAATTATCTAAAGAAACAGATCTCTCTCAAAACATTTATGTCTGAATAATTAAATTGAATCTCACTCTCTCAAAGTATTAAATGAATGAATCAATAAATGCAATAAATAAATGAAAGAAAGAGCACCAACTATAATAACTCGCCTAAATTTTAGACACCCACAGAGCCGCAGGTCGGTCATAATTCTTAATTATATTTATGTCTGTGCTTGTATAATACCATCAGTTTTGCTGTTAAGAAACAAAGCTTTCTACCAATCAGACTCCCGTCATTTATATTCAAGACCCTTATCCCCCTTAAAAAGGGGATGGCTAAATCTAAATAAGATATCTTGACTCACTCAGTTCGTTTTACGTCACAGACTCCCTTTTCTTCCAAGGGCTAGGACGGTTGCCTTCTTGCGAAGGACTTGTTTTGGCAGATGTAATCGTTACCCTGAGTGCATACCCTTACTAACTTCAGACCGTGACGGGGCACGAACCCTCGACCTGACGCCTCAGAGTCGCGGACGCTACCGCTTGAGCCACGGTGATTACATATCATGATTTTCTGCGGGAAGAAAATACAGAGGAGGGGATTCCCAGTCCATTTAGTCGACTTCCACGACACGCAGGGGAACACGGAAGAAGTATTCTCGCCCCACTCCCTCCGAGCGAATCAGTGATGTGAATTAAAACTGAGATCGATCTTGGGACACTATGATGACCAACTAGAAAGCCGGACATGGGGTCGGCCCATGCACAGGTAATGCGTCCAAAATGAATGAAGAAAGAGTATATTTACCTGGGAATTTCTTAAGCACTGATAATCTTTTCCGGGTTTCACTTTTACGTTTTGATTATCTTTACTTTAATTACTTTAATTATCTTTACCAGGTCAGTTAAGGGTCAGGGTATATTTATCTGGTCATTTCAACTATTAGGCTAGGTCAGGCTAAGTTAGGTGAGTTTAGGTTTAATTGTCTTTACTAGTGAAGGAGGGAGGGGGGATTTACCTTTACAAGTGGACACCGGAAAAGATTGTCTGTACCAGGTCCATTAAGATGTAACGCTTTACTTAGCCTCCTGGCTAGTACAGTGGTAACACGCTGGCCTCGCATTCACGAGGTCGACGGATCGTGCCTCGTCCAGGCAAGAGAGTTTAAGTTGAGTACTGGGGAGGTTACTGCTGTGGCTGGGTACCAGTGGGGGGGGGTTGGGACCTGTGCCGGCTGGCGACCGCCCTATGGGTCCTCCATGACCCATTCCAAACATCCGTGGGCGGAGAATCTAAAACAACAACATTTTACTTATATCTAACATTTAATGTTTTACGGTACTTTCACGAAGTACATAATATCATGTATTGCTCCGGTTTTACGTCACGGACTCCCTTATCTACAAAGGGCTAGGACAGTTGCCTTCTTGAAAACGTTTATCTAATACTGCAAGCCAATGGAAGACAAATATGATTATACAACATACTTTTAACAGACTGACAGTTGGCTGATTTGTATTATTTACCATTCTGTTATTTCGGCCTTGTCCTTAAGCTGCTGTTATTTCTTCATAAATATTTTTTGGTGCCCGGGCCCGATGAGGTCGGTATCACACTCAAAAAATAATTACTTCGAACCCATTCTATCGATAGTGCAAAAAATGGATAGATAGGCACATTATTTAACATACACAAAAATGACAGCAAGTTCGATAGATAGACAGATGGACAAATATAGACAGAACGGATATGCAGTCAAATTTGCAGACTTAGAGAAACAATTCTTCAAATTACTTGCTTATGTAAACTTAGATAGACAGACACACAGATACAATATATATATATATATATATATATATATATATATATATATATATATATATATATATATATATATATATATATATATATATATATATATATATGAGTGTGTGTGTGTGTGTGCATAAATGGAATCATTATACTTAATATTGCCCAAAACTACTCTAACACATGAGAGAGAGAGAGAGAGAGAGAGAGAGAGAGAGAGAGAGAGAGAGAGAGAGAGAGAGAGAGAGAGAGAGAGAGAGAGAGAGAGAGAGAGAGAGAGAGAGAGAGAGAGAGAGAGAGAGAGAGAGAGAGAGAGAGAGAGAGAGAGAGAGAGGAGAGAGAGAGAGAGAGAGAGAGAGTACAAGAGAAATTAGTGGTCGTTCCTCTCCCAGTACTAGATTGAAATCTATTTTTTTTACACAAAAGAAAGTGGAGTGGTGACCTCCGTCTGAAATACATTAAATAAATAAATAAATAAATAAATACAAAAAAATATATAATACCTTCACCATCTTCTAGCTCCGGTTTAAGCTTAGTGCCCTACATATACATTTCTAGATGTTTAACCTACACCTGGACAGAATCTAGAGAGAGTAATGGCGCTGTTTCCATTGCTCAACAGTGCCAGTTAAATGGGTCATTTTAATGCACTATCATGAACACCCTTTATTCAATGGTTCGTTCCGGTTTTATGTCACGGACTCCCTTTTCTACCAAGGGCTAGGACGGTTGCCTTCTTGCTAAGGACTTGTTTTGGCAGATGTAATCGTTACCCTGAGTGCATGCCCTTGCTAACCTCAGACCGCGACTGGGCGCGAACCCTCGACCTGACACCTCAAAGTCGCGGACGCTACCGCTTGAACCACGGTGACTACTACCCTTTATTCAATGGTAGTCCGGTATAATGAAGGGGTGAGGCTTGGTAACCGGGAACAAAGGTCCATATTGCACTCGTAATAGACTAATTGGGGCGTAGCGCGGGGACTGGGAATCTCTTCCTCTGTATTTTCTTCCCGCAGTGTCAATGTGTTATACTCTGACTCAGCCACCCCCTTATAAGGGGAAATAAGGCTCTTGAATATATATAGATAAATCTATGCGTGGGTTGACATACTCATATATTTTTAAGAGTTAAAAAACAGTATTTTATTTTACATATCTACTATCATTCTCTGTAATTATCTACTATGAACATAAATCACTAAAATATATACATATAGGCCTATTATTTATTGATTCCAGAAGACTCGAGTTTCCCTGGCTATTGATAGACCTACTAAAAAATGTACCAAAGTAATATATACTTAAATCTTTTGATGTTTTAATATCTGTTATAAAAGAGAAATCCCGACAAGATTAATCTAGACATTATACATTCCAGAGTCTCGCAGTTTCCTTGGCTAGCAAACCAAATGATGATCAGGTTTTACGTCACGGACTCCTTTTTCTAGTAAGGGCTAGGATGGGGTTACTTTTCAAAGAACTTTGATTTTGGCAGTGTAACCATTACCCCCGAATGAATGCCCTTTCTAACCCCAGACCACGGACTTCTTTTTCCAGTATGGGCTAGGACGGTGCCTCATTTTCGAAGAGTTTTGACTTTAGCAGAATGTAACCGTTACCCCGAGTGAATGTCCTTTCTAACTGCAGACCAAGGCGGGTCGAACCTACGACCTGGAGAATTAGAGTCGCGAAATACCACCCGGCCACAGCGGCCACGGTTTTCAAGGCAAATGACTGATACATTTACAGAAAAAAATGATTGGCAGATTATCAATATCCACTTCCGGTTCGCACTGTCCGGCTCTCTCTCTCTCTCTCTCTCTCTCTCTCTCTCTCTCTCTCTCTCTCTCTCTCTCTCTCTCACAGACACACACACACATGGACACATTTACAAGACATACCTATTCTCTTACCTGAGCTCATGGAGCATTAGTTTCACAAATGGTCTGTCATATCAGTTTGTGCACTAATTACTACGGCTGAGTTGGCAGGGGCTAGGACATAACAAACGCCACTACTGTCCCATCCACATCCTCATCATGATTAAGTGAAACTTCCATTTTTCTTGCAATGAACGATACGGAATCGAACTTACATAATTTGTTATTACAAATCAGAATTTACTCCATTATGTATATATGTATGTATGCAAACACACACACACACACACACACACACACACACACACACACAAACACACACACACACACACACACACACACACACACACACACAGTAGAAAATACCCCACCCCCTCAGATTGCAGTGATAGAAGCTCAAGGGCCGGTATTAGAGAACATCAACCTTACGGCCACAGAGGTATGCAAAGCGCTGATGGATTTAGATGTTCATAAAGCTACAGGTCCTGATGACATATCCCCTCATGTGCTTAAAAAATGCGCACACACAATATCAGTGGCACTAAGTATCATATTTAAGGAGTCACTGGAGTCGGGGGAGATTCCAAGATGCTGGAAACAAGCAAATGTGATACCTATCTTCAAAAAGGGAAGGAGGGATACGGCTCTGAACTATAGACCAGTTTCCTTGACCAGCATAGTTTGCAAAGTTATGGAGAAACTACTAAGGAAACATATCTCTCTTCACTTGGAATCCCTCAACTTTTTGTCAGTGAGGCAACATGGCTTCAGAGAAGGTAGATCAACAGTAACAAACTTATTAGAATTTTATGATGAGGTAAGCCAAATCTTACAGGAAAGAGAGGGCTGGGCAGATTGCATATTCCTAGACTTCCAGAAAGCGTTTGACACTGTTCCACATGGGAGACTTATTAGGAAGCTGCAATCAATGGCTAGAATAGGTGGAAATGTCTTGGAATGGATAAAAACTTACTTAGAAGGAAGGGAACAGAGGGTTAGAGTAAGACACTCAGTGTCTGAATGGAGAAGAGTTAGTAGTGGAGTTCCACAGGGTTCAGTTTTAGGGCCACTTTTGTTCCTTGTATATGTAAATGACCTACCAGAGTCTGTAAATTCATTCATGAATATGTTTGCAGATGATGCAAAGATTGTGAAGAAAGTAAAAAATGAGAACAATGGTAGAGAACTTCAGGAGGATCTAAATAATCTGCATGAGTGGTCAGAAAAGTGGCTAATGAAATTCAATACCTCAAAATGTAAGGTAATGAGAATGGGTACAAGTGCAAGAAGGCCCAAGCTTGACTACTCGGTGGCTGGAGTACAACTTCAAGAGACAGAAAATGAGAGAGATCTAGGAGTATACATACTGGCAGATTTGTCTCCAGAAATACATATAAATGGCGTAGTAAGGGCAGCATATGCATTCTTATCAAATGTAAGGGTAGCCTTCAGGCACATGGACAAGGAAATGTTCAGAAATATTTATGTAACCTATGTGAGGCCAAAACTCGAATATGCAGCCCCCTTTTGGAATCCGCACTTGAAAAAGCACATAGCTAAGCTTGAAAAAGTTCAAAGACATGCCACGAAACTGGTGCCAGAAATACGCAATCTCGGTTATGATGAGAGGCTGAGGGAATTAGACTTGCCATCACTCGAAGCTAGAAGAGTAAGGGGGGATATGGTGACAGTCTTTAAATTCCTTCATGGTTATGACAAAGTGGATAGGGATCGATATTTCGATATGGCTGGCTCTAGAACTAGAGGTCATAGTTTGAAGCTTCGTAAGAAAAGTTCTTTGCAGGATGTAAGGAAATACTTTTTCAGTGTAAGAGTAGTTGATAATTGGAATTCGCTAAGCGAGGAGGTAGTTAATGCTATCTCAATCCATAGTTTTAAGGACAGGTACGATAAGTATCACTAAGTCTAAAATGGAACCGATCAGGAGACGGGAAGATACGAGCTTTGGGCTCTTTACCGTAAACACAATTAGGTAATCAATTAGGTAATCACACACACACACACACACACACACACACACACACACACACTATATATATATATATATATATATATATATATATATATATATATATATATATATATATATATATATATATATATATATACATACATTTTAATCATAAAGAGATAGATTGGATAAATCTTGACCCACACAGTGGTGAGTACTCATTCGGGGCAAGATTCCTAGATTGCGTAAAAGGGAATTTCCTACACCAACATGTAATGGAACCAACGAGGGCCAGGGGTGGGGATGAGCCATCACTACTTGATCTAATGTTCACAGATAATGTGTTGGATATTGAAAAAATTGAGTATGAACCACCAATTGGAAAGAGTGACCACTGTGTGTTGTTGATGGAGTATATCATTGAAGATATTCTTCCTGAGAGTAGAGGCACTGAGGACATGAGGAGGAACTATCCGAAAGGAGATTACATCAAAATGAATGAGCTTTTTGCAGTTATTGACTGGAGAACCTTATTTTACAACAAATCTGTACAAAAAATGTATGACATATTTTGTGAGAAATATGGGAAGATAGTAGATTGCTGCATACCTGTCACCAAAGTAGGTGTAATTCATGCCAGAGAAAAATGGTTCGATAATGAGTGTAAAAGAGCTAAGGAGTGGAGAGACAAATGCTGGAAAAGGTATAGGAGGAGAAAAAACATAAATGCCTGGCAAACCTACAAAAGAGCAAGAAATGACTACCTAAGTAAAAGAAGAGAGGCAGAGAGAGACTATGAGAGGGACATCACCAGGAAGGCTAAAGAAAATCCCAAGCTTTTCCACAGCTTTATCAGAGGAAAACTGAAGGTAAAAGAACAGGTTTTAAGGCTTAAGAGAGAGGATGGAAGCATCACTGAGACGGATGAAGAGATCTGCAAAGAATTGAACAAGGAGTTTCAGTCAGTATTTACAGTAGAAAATACCCCACCCCCTCAGATTGCAATGATAGAAGCTAAAGGGCCGGTATTAGAGAATATTAACCTTACAGCCTCAGAGGTATGCAAAGCGCTGATGGAGTTAGATGTTCCTAAAGCTACAGGTCCTGATGACATATTCCCTCATGTACTTAAAAAATGCGCAAACTCAATATCAGTGGCACTAAGTATCATATTTAAAAAGTCACTGGAGTCAGGGGAGATTCCAAGATGCTGGAAACAAGCAAATGTGATA
>JAXCGZ010023294.1:40000-45000 GCA_037179515.1 Halocaridina rubra
GTGTAAGAGTAGTTGATAATTGGAATTGGCTAAGCGAGGAGGTAGTTAATGCTATCTCAATCCATAGTTTTAAGGACAGGTATGATAAGTATGACTAAGTATAAAATGGAACCGATCAGGAGACGGGAAGATACGAGCTTTGGGCTCTTTCCCGTAAACACAATTAGGTAATCACAATTAGGTAATCACATACAATGAATTATTCACATTCACTCATATACATACAATTAATTATTAACATTCACTCATATACATACAATGAATTATTCACATTCATTTACATAACTACAATGAATTATACACATTCATTTATAAAACCACGATGAATTATTCACATCACTTACACAACTACAACGACTTTTTCACATTCATTTATAAAGCTAAAATGAATTATTCTCATTTGTTTATAAAATTACAAGGAATTATTCACACTTATTTATAAAGCTACAATGAATTATTCACATTCACTTATATAACTACAACGAATTATTCACACTCATTTATAAAACTACATTGAATTATTCACATTCATGTATAAAACTACAATGAAAATTTTTCACATTCATATAACAGTACAATGAATTATTCACATTCACTTACATAACTACAACGAATTGTTCACCTTCATTTATATAACTACAATGAATTATTCACATTCATATATAAAATTACAATTAATTATCCACATTCATTTATATAACTCCAATGACTTCTTCATATTCCTTTATATAACTACAATGAAGTATTCACATTCACTTACCTAACTACAACGAATTATTCACATTCACTCACCTAACTATAACGAATTATTCACATTCACTCATATGAAGACAATGACTTATTCACATTCATTTATATAACTGGATCTGCCTGATTGGCTGTTGTTTATATCTTTTTAACTGCCTTGTTCATTATTCCATCTAATAAAAGAAATGTGCAAGGGGTAAATATTTTCACTTTGCACAATTGTAAATATTCATATTTACATTTTGTAATGCATCTAATATATGCTTAAATATATTCATGATTAAAAAGTCAACCAATATTTGATCAACTAAATGGAAGTATTTTTTTTTTATTTTCTTTTAAATGAGTATGTCAATATTCATCCAAATTTGCTAAATTTAGTGTGTGTATATCAGCCTTTCCCCCTTTGAGTTCACACACATACACACACACGAAGTCCTCATTCTCTACTGTAAGGGGATTGGCCGAGTTACAGCATACACCCATCTTTCTTCTTACAGGCATGCTATCCATCTCGTCCCTTTTTTTCTCACTCATTTCAAACAATGCACATTCAGATCCACAATTACTAAAAGTCTGTCTGGAGCTTCCCTTCCAGCATCCCTTCGCATGCCTTGATTCTTCTGGGGAGGATAATACGATGGGGAATATTCAGTCTCCTCACTCTGCCCCATTAAGCCTTTTACGACACACGGAGGAAGACGGAGGTCGTATTTTTAATCCCCACCCTAGAAGAAGGAAAGAAAAAAGTGTAGAGTAAGACAGATAGACTGAAATATTGGGAGGTATACAACGCCCTACTCCCCACTTGTTCAAAATACTTCTACCTCGCAACATACCAGGAGTTCATCAAAGTAACTGTGGTCACCCTTTTAATTTCCTCAAGTTGATATTGACAATAAACGTAGTCACCGTGGCTCAAGCGGTAGCGTCCGCGACTCTGAGGCGTCAGGTCGAGGGATTGCGCCCCGTCAGGGTCTGAGGTTAGCAAGGGCATGCACTTAGGGTAACGATTATATCTGCCAAAACAAGTCCTTCGCAAGAATTCAACCGTCCTAGCCCTTGGTAGAAAAGGGAGTCCGTGACGTAAAACCGGAACGATTCTGACAAACATCGTTACCCCTAAAGGGCTAAACAGACGATCAATATTACTGACAGTATTTCCCTGTACTGTCATTATTACTGTCGGTGTGTTCATCATATGGACGTAGTAGTTCACACCAATAGAATAGTGTCAGTATTTTTACTGACAGTAATAATGATCGTCTGCACCCCCCTTTAAGTTAATCTTAAACTTAAAATTCGCTAATTAAATGAGGTCAGCCTTTAAGCTCATTAAACAAGATCACCCCTGAAGGTCAATAAACCAATGCCATCCCGAAAGCTACTTAAGAGAAAATTCAAAAAATCAAACCAATCACAAATCGTTTACTAAACTATGGTCACCTCTAATGCTCTTATCGTTACATTTACAAATTAAACCACGGTCACTCATAAAGCTTAATAAAGTAGTCACCCCTGACAGCCACAAGGCTAAACTCTCAAATAAATCCACTTTCAAAATTTAAGCTTAATAAATCACGGTCACCCCTAAAGCTTAATAACACGCATTCACCTCTAAAGGCTAAATAAACCACTGTCACCCCTACTTGTCTTCGAATTAAAATTCTCACGTAAATCATTTAACCCCTACAAAAGCTTAATAAAACACGGTCACCCCTAAAGCCATCGAATTCGCAATCACCCCTAAAGCTTAATACACCAATATCACCCATATCTCGTTTCGAATTTAAATACAGTCACCCCTTTAGCTCCTCTGCTTCGAGTTAGTCTGTAATGTTGACATAAGCGAAAAAAGAAAGTATTGGCAAAGGGGTTTCTTCCCTGCTCACAAATCCACTGGCTTTCTCTGCCACTCTTTGGCTTATTACCTGGGAATAAAACATATCATCCAGCCGTACTGACAGCAAAATTCAGGGAGTAAGGGTGACTCTTCATATGTTAAGAGTGAAGAAACGGAATTGAAAACAGACTTATTTATGTGTGCATATGCGCGTGCGTGTAATTATTACCTACTTGTGCTTGCAGGAAAGAGGCCTATGCTTATAACTCCCCGTCTCCTGGTCAGTTCCTTATGTATACTCAATGTTCCTTATCATATATGTCCTTATAACTATGAATTGAATTAGCATTAACTACATCCTTGCTTAGCGAATTCAATTCATCAACTATTCTTACACTAAAAGAGTACTTCCTTATATCCTGCAAAGAAGTTTTCTTACGATGATTCAAACTTCGACCTCTAGTTCTAAAGCCAGTCATATCAAAATATCCTCCCTGGCAACTTTGTCAAAACCATAAAGGACTTTATAAAGTCACCATATCCCTCCTCTTCCTTCTAGCTTCAAGTGATGGTGAGTCTAACTTCCTAAGCCTTTCGTCATGAGTGAGATTGCATATATATGTCGCAAGCTTCGTTGCATCTATATACTTTTTCAATTGTGTGTGTGTGTGTGTGTGTGTGTGTATGTGTGTGTGTGAGAGAGAGAGAGAGAGAGAGAGAGAGAGAGAGAGAGAGAGAGAGAGAGAGAGAGAGAGAGAATGTACTGTAATATGTCACATAAAGAATGCTTCAGAAAAACGCGAACTTTTGTCTAATTAACATGGTCCGAGTACAGAAGCCAACTAGATTCTCTCTCTCTCTCTCTCTTTCTCTCCATCCAAAAAATACTGGAACACCTCTCGAATACACACCTAAGCCACGCCCATTCACCATCTCTGCTTCCCCCACCTCAAACCGAATTAATAATCACCCCCCCCCCACTTACCACCACCATTCTGGACAGCATTCTTGGCATCCAATCCGCTGAATTTGCACTTTCTCTTCCTCTGATTTCGTTTCCTTCATTTCTTTTCTTCAGTCCATCTATCTCTGTGTGTGCGTGTGTGTGAGCATATATATATATATATATATATATATATATATATATATATATATATATATATATATATATATATATATATATATATATATATATATATATATATATATATATATATTCGTTTATCAAAATAATGATATACCTATCTAACTATCATTCCATCTATATAGATATCTTTCTCTTTCTATGCATTTGTCTAACTCCGGCTCAATCTATGTTTATATATCCCATATATATCTCTATCTGTTTATCTATGTATCTATCGTTCAGCTAATTATATAACATGGTTTATCTTCTCATACTTATCTAGTAGTCACCGTGGCTCAAGCGGTAGAACCGCGACTCTGAGGCGTCGGGTCAAGGGTTCGCGCCCCGTCACGGTCTGAGGTTAGCAAGTGCATGCACTCAGGGTAAGAATTACATCTGCTAAAACAAGTCCTTCGCAAGAAGGCAACCGTCCAAGCCCTTAGTTGAAAAGGGAGGCCATGACGTAAAACCGGAATATCTTTCTATTTATCTCTCGAATAATCTTTCTTGTAATCATTAGTAAAAAAACTGCGTGACTTGATCCAATTTAAGGTACAACTGCTCAAGGTACATAATAGGACCACCTGTCAGCACCACTTCAATGGACACTGGTTAGGATTTCAATATGATTAATTTTTCTTGTTTTGTAATATTAAATAAAATTCCAGACTCTGGAGTCATTATGTGCGATTACGGTGAGTACACACACACACACACACACACACATACACACACACACACACACACACACACACACACACACACACACACACACACACACACACACACTATATATATATATATATATATATATATATATATATATATATATATATATATATATACATACAGTAAAGTGAGGAATTGCTATTCAAGTCTATTATTATTATTATTATTTATTATTATTATTATGATCATCATCATTATTATTATTATTATTATTATTATTATTATTATTATTATTATTATTATTATTATTATTATTACAGATAGAGAAAATAAAAGTCAAAGTTTTTGACAATTCTTATACAATTATTTTCCGTTTACGTGCATCTTATTCCACGCTATGGTGGCTTCTTCAAGTCATCATCATCATCATAATTACTATTATTATTAGTATTATTATTCTTGTTATTATTATTATAACTATTATTATTATTATTATTATTATTATTAATATTATTATTATTATTATCATCATTATTAATATTATTATTATTATTAGTAGTAATAGTAGTAGTATTATTGTAGTCACCGTAGCTCAAGCGGTAGCGTCCGCGACTT
>JAXCGZ010023295.1:0-12500 GCA_037179515.1 Halocaridina rubra
TGAACACGTTTTACGGCCGGAAGACCTCTTGACCTCAGCCTTTTCTATTGATTTAGACTTGCGACCAAAATCAATATTTTAGCTGTCATTTTCCTCAGGTGGTTAAATTTTTCCATTTCGTAGTATATATATATATGTGTGTGTGTGTGTGTGTGTGTGTGTGTGTGTGTGTGTGTGTGTGTGTGTGTGTGTGTGTGTGTGTGTGTGTGTGTGTGTGTGTGTGTGTGTGTGTTTTTATTTCTTTCTTTTTTTTTATTTATCAGTACAGTAAAAGATGCTAGAACTAAAAGTCACTTCATCTGGTTTTGCCTTTGTAAAATTATTTAGGAAGAAGAGAATTGCCGGTTTGTTCTTACCCTTCTTCCTTTATTTTGATTCCTGTGATGCACAGGCACTATGGTGCCAGTGTTTTTGCGCTCATTATATGTATGGTAATAATAATAGGCCTAGTAATAATAAAAATAAATATAATAATAATAATAATAATAATAATATTATTATTATTATTATTATTATTATTATTATTATTATTATTATTATTATTATTATTATTATTATTATTATTATTATCATTATTATTATTATTATCATTATTATTATTATTATTATTATTATTATTATTATTATTATTATTATTATTATTATTATTATTATTATTATTATCTATAATAATAGTAATAATGACCATCACTTACAATTGTAAACAAATATTTTTAAGTATTTTGGTTTGTCAGTTTTACAGAGTTTCCTAGAAGAAGATACCTTCTCCCAAAGAGTCATGTAATATTCTCTCTCTCTCTCTCTCTCTCTCTCTCTCTCTCTCTCTCTCTCTCTCTCTCTCTCTCTCTCTCTCTCTCTCTCTCTCTCTCTCTCTCTCTCTCTCTCTCTCTCTCTCTCACACACACACACACACACACACACACACACACACACGTTCAGTGACACACGGAACTGCTCCTCTTAAATTTTTAATTGTTTCGAGTGACTAAGTGCTTAGTGGAAAACTTTACCATAATTTCCCTAAATCTGAAATCCTGCAGAGTATTGTGAGTACAAAACTCATATTTGTTGTATGACGAGACTGTCCAAATATTAAAGGAAAAAAAATTGAGAACATTTTTCGTGAGGGGAGAGAGAAGCTGCCGTCCAGTTCTGCCTTGAAGGAAATTTAGAAGAGTTGCCAGAGGTGAAGCCATCACATCACATTACCTAAT
The DNA here is from genome assembly GCA_037179515.1 of Halocaridina rubra. Taxonomy (NCBI): domain Eukaryota; kingdom Metazoa; phylum Arthropoda; class Malacostraca; order Decapoda; family Atyidae; genus Halocaridina; species Halocaridina rubra. Next base: position 1,215 of record JAXCGZ010023295.1, read on the forward strand.
TTTTTGTGTAAACTGGGGAAAGCTCTTAAGCCGTTTACCTGATCCTGTGGTTCCATATATTGTTAAAATCAGTATCCTTCCCATTTATATTAACTTGTTAGTTAGTTTGATACACGAAAAATTGAATAAGAAAAAAAAAATATCCACCTGTCAACAGTACTGAGTTAAGTTGCCAAGTAGTACAGCTGTCTTATTTTCTTCATTTTGTTTGTTTTTGCTTTTCTCTAAGCTTTCTCTTTTACTATTTTGTTTTATTTTGTATATATATTGAGTTAAATGTAAAGTCTAATCTTGTGATAACATACCTTGGTTAGCAAGTAAGTTTATCAGTTAGGAAGAATATATAGCAGAAACAGGTGGGTGCCACCTCAGACACAGGTTCGAATTTTTCCTTCAGGTTTGACTTTTGTGTTGTTGCATTTTTTTTTTCTTTTTCTTTTTATCCTTAAATTACCATGGTCAAGTTTTTAAGTTAAGATGTGTGTTACAGAAAAGAGATAAACTGAGTCACTAAATAGCACTTATATGGAGATATAAAAATTCGGTGTGAAACTTAATTAAAAGTTTTTTTCTTTTTTTTTCCTCTTTCTCGTCTTCTTTCTATATTCTGTGAGAGAGAGAACATAAAAATGACGCCATCTCTGTCCCAAACCTCTCCCATCCATGGGTCGGTAGGAGGGGTAGCCATCAGGAGACTCAAACAGAAAATCAAGAATATAGAGGAAATGGTTATAAGCCTTGATGATAAAATTCAGAATATGGATGGAGAAATAAAAGAGAATGAAACACTCAGAGAGCAAATAAGATCTTTGGAGGAAGCAAATAAAGCACAAGGGCAGGAGAGAAAGGAACTAGAAAAAAGAATAAAAAAGCTGGAAGGGGAAAAGAGTCAACTAGAATCTAGACTTTCTAAACAAGAAGATAAAAACAAACAGCTGAATGACAACCTAAAGGAATTAGATGTTAGTTCACTGCTCTCTTCTGAGAGAGACGAGATTGCTGCTTGGAATGTCCAGATTAAGGAAAACATTGAACAGTTCAGAAAAGAGTTCCAGGAGCTGAATATGGAAAATGATGCCATGAAAACTTCCTTTGCTGATGCACTAAAGGGGAATGTGGCAGTAAAAGAGGCTGTAAAGGTGGTGGCACTGGAAAACATACAAACAGTTGACTATAAAGAGACAGTAATCGAAAAAATGAAAGACGTTGTGATGGAAAGGGCAAACCCACTCATCAGACAGGCACTTGATAAGGAGAAGACAGTGGTAATCTCAGGCATAAGCGAGTCCCAGGAGCCAACATGGCAGGGGAGACTTGAAGAAAATAAAGCTAGGGTTGTAGACCTGATAAGAAAGCTTGGAGTAGTATGTGGTCCTGAGGATATTGTAAACATACACCAACTAGGTAAATATTCGAGGGAAGGAAAGCCGAGACCAACAAAAGTAACCTTTGAGAGAGGGGAAACATGTAGGGAAATATTGTTGAGAAAAAAAAGTCTAAAAGACCTTCAAGAATTCAAAGAAGTGTTCATTAGACAATACAGAACACAGGAAGAGATGGGAAAGATCAAAAACTTGTTGCAAGAGGCAAGAAGGTTAAATGATGAAAGAAATGAAGAAGAGAAGAAAAATTTTCATTACAGAGTTCTTCCAGACAAAGGGGAGATAAAGAAGATAATGACAGAAGATCAGGGGATGGGGCCTCATTAAGATTGTTATACACAAATGCTGATGGATTAGCTGGTAAGGCAGTAGAATTAAAAGATAGGATTCACAACAATAAGGCAGATATAGTAGCAATTACAGAGACTAAGTTGAGTGAGGACATAAACAGTGTCACAGTTTTTCCTAAGGGTTTCAGAATACTAAGGGTTGAAAGATCTGAGAGGACTGGTGGAGGGATAGCACTGCTCATAAGTGAAAGGATTCAAGTCGAAGAAATAAACTTGGCTATAGAAAGTGAGTTCAAGGAATTTCTTGTTGCTCGCATAAATACTGGGTCAGAGAGCATTATAATAACTGTTGTATACAACCCACCAAGGAACCAAAATAGGCTTGAAGTTTATGAGGAAAGTCATATAGGTACTATTGAAGTCATAAACTCAGTTGTTAACATGGCACGGGAAAAAAAATGTAGGATTTTGATTATGGGAGACTTTAATCATAAAGAGATAGATTGGATAAATCTTGACCCACACAGTGGTGAGGACTCATTCGGGGCAAGATTCCTAGATTGCGTACAGGGGAATTTCCTACACCAACATGTAATGGAACCAACAAGGGCCAGGGGTGGGGATGAGCCATCACTACTTGATCTAGTGTTCACAGATAATGTGTTGGATATTGAAAAAATTGAGTATGAACCACCAATTGGAAAGAGTGACCACTGTGTGTTGTTGATGGAGTATATCATTGAAGATATTCTTCCTGAGAGTAGAGGTACTGAGGACATGAGGAGGAACTATCGGAAAGGAGATTACATCAAAATGAATGAGCTTTTTGCAGTTATTGACTGGAGAACCTTATTTTACAACAAATCTGTACAAGAAATGTATGACATCTTTTGTGAGAAATATGGGAAGATAGTAGATTGCTGCATACCTGTCACCAAAGTAGGTGTAATTCATGCCAGAGAGAAATGGTTCGATAATGGGTGTAAAAGAGCTAAGGAGTGGAGAGACAAATGCTGGAAAAGGTATAGGAGGAGAAAAAACATAAATGCCTGGCAAACCTACAAAAGAGCAAGAAATGACTACCTAAGTAAAAGGAGAGAGGCAGAGAGAGACTATGAGAGGGACATCACCAGGAAGGCTAAAGAAAATCCCAAGCTTTTCCACAGCTTTATCAGAGGAAAACTGAAGGTAAAAGAACAGGTTTTAAGGCTAAAGAGAGCGGATGGAAGCATCACTGAGACGGATGAAGAGATCTGCAAAGAATTGAACAAGGAGTTTCAGTCAGTATTTACAGTAGAAAATACCCCACCCCCTCAGATTGCAGTGATAGAAGCTCAAGGGCCGGTATTAGAGAACATCAACCTTACAGCCACAGAGGTATGCAAAGCGCTGATGGATTTAGATGTTCATAAAGCTACAGGTCCCGATGACATATCCCCTCATGTGCTTGAAAAATGCGCAAACACAATATCAGTGGCACTAAGTATCATATTTAAGGAGTCTCTGGAGTCGGGGAAGATTCCAAGATGCTGGAAACAAGCAAATGTGATACCTATCTTCAAAAAGCGAAGGGGGGATACGGCTCTGAACTATAGACCAGTTTCCTTGACCAGCATAGTTTGCAAACTTATGGAGAAACTACTAAGGAAACATATCTCTCTTCACTTGGAATCCTTCAACTTTTTGTCAGTGAGGCAACATGGCTTCAGAGAAGGTAGATCAACAGTAACAAACTTATTAGAATTTTATGATGAGGTAAGCCAAATCTTACAGGAAAGAGAGGGCTGGGCAGATTGCATATTCCTATACTTCCAGAAAGCGTTTGACACTGTTCCACATGGGAGACTTATTAGGAAGCTGCAATCAATGGCTAGAATAGGTGGAAATGTTTTGGAATGGATAAAAACTTACTTAAAAGGAAGGGATCAGAGGGTTAGAGTAAGACACTCAGTGTCTGAATGGAGAAGAGTTAGTAGTGGAGTTCCACAGGGTTCAGTTTTAGGGCCACTTTTGTTCCTTGTATATGTAAATGACCTACCAGAGTCAGTAAATTCATTCATGAATATGTTTGCAGATGATGCAAAGATTGTGAAGAAAGTAAAAAACGAGAACAATGGTAGAGAACTTCAGGAGGATCTAAATAATCTGCATGAGTGGTCAGAAAAGTGGCTAATGAAATTCAATACTTCAAAATGTAAGGTAATGAGAATGGGTACAAGTGCAAGAAGGCCCAAGCTTGACTACTCGGTGGCTGGAGTACAACTTCAAGAGACAGAAAATGAGAGAGATCTAGGAGTAAACATACTGGCAGATTTGTCTCCAGAAATACATATAAATGGCATAGTAAGGGCAGCATATGCATTCTTATCAAATGTAAGGGTAGCCTTCAGGCACATGGACAAGGAAATGTTCAGAAATATTTATGTAACCTATGTGAGGCCAAAACTCGAATATGCATCCCCCTTTTGGAATCCGCACTTGAAAAAGCACATAGCTAAGCTTGAAAATGTTCAAAGACATGCCACGAAACTGGTGCCAGAAATACGCAATCTCAGTTATGATGAGAGGCTGAGGGAATTAGACTTACCATCACTCGAAGCTAGAAGAGTGAGGGGGATATGGTGACAGTCTTTAAATTCCTTCATGGTTATGATAGAGTGGATAGGGATCGATATTTTGATATGGCTGGCTCTAGAACTAGAGGTCATAGTTTGAAGCTTCGTAAGAAAACTTCTTTGCAGGATGTAAGGAAATACTTTTTCAGTGTAAGAGTAGTTGATAATTGGAATTGGCTAAGCGAGGAGGTAGTTAATGCTATCTCAATCCATAGTTTTAAGGACAGGTATGATAAGTATCACTAAGTATAAAATGGAACCGATCAGGAGACGGGAAGATACGAGCTTTGGGCTCTTTCCCGTAAACACAATTAGGTAATCACAATTAGGTAATCACACACACACTTCCTACAAAAGCCTCATATAATTTCATAGAATATATTTATATAACTTGAAAAAATTAATTTAAAAACTTATATCCAGAATTTTTAACTTTGGTAATATGAACCTCTTTATAAATATATTCAGCCATCTGGAAACCCTCTTTTCCCAGTGCTGGAAATTATTTTTATAAGTTTTCCAGTTGGAGATTTCGAACATACTTCCAAGAAAACAAGAGGAGCAAACTTTCCTCATATTCTTCTCCTTCCTACCCAAACCCATATACTTAATGACCTTTCTCATATTGAAGAAGTGAGACTTTAACCATTTGTTTCTGGTAATTTAATATATGTTTAAGTGTACGGAAGTCTCCTATTGGACAGTTGGATCTTCGGCCACTTGCAAAATTTTGTAGTTAAAATTAATTAGTCCTTAATGATAGTGTTTGACATAATTTAGAATATTAATTAATGCGTCAAACAATTGCATATTTGATAAGAATTAAATTGCAGTAAATTTGGTTTTGTAAGAGATGAGAAAACATTCTTATGTAGTAGGTTGTCCCATGGCACTGTCCGCCTATTGTGGTACTACAGTTGAATGTTTTTTTTTTTTTTTTTTTTGGACTTATTTATGACTGTCTAGAACAGTTAGATGTTAAGCCCTTACTTAAGTTACGGTTTTTTCCTTTGCTTACGTCAACACCGAATATGCTTGGATATTCGTTACACATCTCTTATTATCCCTTCACATCTGACAAGTCACAACACCACCCTGTTCTGTTTCACTTTATGTTTTCTTCGTGACCAGACTCGATGAGGGCATATTTTTTTATTTGGCCTTTCCTACTGTCATAATCATAAAAAAAAGTAACTGGAGCGAGAAAAGGAAAAAGAAAAGACGATTTTGTGTAGGTGTGTGCGCGCGTGTGTATTTGTGTGTTTGTGTAGATGAAACGCAAAATTAAAATTAAAATTAAAATGAGTGTATGAGCTATATAAAGAATTATGAAGCAACTACATAGACTCATATATATATATATATATATATATATATATATATATATATATATATATATATATATATATATATATATATATATATATATATATATATATATATATATATATATATATATATATATATATATATATATTTCTAAATCTTCATCCAAAAAATTGGGGGTTTTGTTTCGTTTTCGTTATTACTTTTCCTCATTGCAGCTACTTAAAATTTACAAAGGTCTTATCCGCCCCTGCTTAGAATACTGCTCACACATCTGGGGTGCTTCTTCCTTTACTTATCTTCTTGATAGGGTTGAATCTAAGGCAGTCAGACTCATTAATGATCCTTCTCTTACTTCTAACCTGGATTCTCTCTCTCTTCGCCGTAAGATATCTTCCCTTTCGCTTTTCTATCACTACTACTTCCATCGCTGCTCTGATGAGTTGGCGAGTTGCATCCCTCCTCCACTGCCGAGGCCGCGTAACACTCGCCAAGCTGCCTCATCTCACAGGTACTGTGTGGAGATTTGTAGCTCGCGGATTGGTCGGTGCAGCGACTGCTTCTTCCCATCTACCTCCAGACTCTGGAACTCTTCCTCCTTATGTCTTTCCTAATTCTTATGACCTTTCATCCTTCAAAAAGCAGATCTATCGTCATCTCAGAGCCTAGTCCTCCATCTCTCTGGGTCCTCTTTACTTTGACTGTTTTTTTTTTTTGTCTGTCGTTTTCCTTTGTGTGACATTACCTCTTCTCTGCCTTGCCCTTAACCTTTTTCTTTTCCTTCGTCTTGGTATTTTCTCGTGCCCGGGCCTTTGTTGATGAGGGCAGTTTCTGCCTGTCCCGGTGTCACACTCTTCAAAAAAAAAAAAATAATAAAAAAAAAAAATATATATATATATATATATATATATATATATATATATATATATATATATATATATATATATATATATATATATATATATATATATATATATATATATATATATATATATATATATATATAAAAGAGAGAGAGAGAGAGAGAGAGAGAGAGAGAGAGAGAGAGAGAGAGAGAGAGAGAGAAAAAAAAATATTATATGGACCAAAAGTAAGAGGGGGATCAGAACTCGAAAAAAAAATAAAATGAAAAAAAAAAACAATACAGAGGTGCAAGGCAATCAGGAAAGACATAAAAACCAAAGTGGGCATCAATTGAAAGTGTGAGGTATGTTGTTTTAGATTCTCCATCCACGGCTGTGTGGAACGGGTCATGGAGGACCCATAGGGTGGTCGCCAGCCGGCACAGGCCCCAACCCCCCACTGTGGTGCTCAGCCACAGTAGTAACCTCCCCAGTAAATAGCTTAAACTTTCTTGCCTGGACGAGGCTTGATCCGTCAACCTCGCGAATGCGAGGCCAGCGCGTTACCACTGTACTAGCCAGGAGGCTCGTTTGAGGTATAGTGGGAATAATGACAGGAAAAGGAAAAGGAAACGTAAAACATGAGAGAGAAGTTGATATCCAAGAATAAGGAGGGGAAATGAGGGGAAAGAAAACATACATACGGCCAGACAGACGAACAAATGGATGGAGATATAAGCAGCCGAAAAGGATGAGTACAAGAGAGGTAGTAATGGAGATATGTGTAAAATTTAAAGAAAAAAATGTGTTAATCATTACATTTCTAATGATATTTTGCAAATGACCAACATGGAAGCGCTCAAACTTTCAATATGAAATTTTATAAAAGGAAAAAAAATAATAATAATGATAATAAAAGTTGTTAAATACAAAGAGTACAGCAGACATAAACCAATTATTATATTTAATGCGAAAAAAAAAATTTAACAACATCCGACAGGAGTCACAGGCACTGGACTTTCATTGTAAATGTCCCTCAGTAGATATTTCACAAGTTTACTCTTGCCTTTGTGGGATGATAGTATTCCCTTAAAACGTATACTGAAGTGTGTGTGTGTGTGAGAGAGAGAGAGAGAGAGAGAGAGAGAGAGAGAGAGAGAGAGAGAGAGAGAGAGAGAGAGAGAGAGAGAGAGAGAGAGAGAGAGAGAGAGAGAGATATCTTGTGTTGTGAATTCTATAATCGCTGACAGAATGTTAATTCATGGGGATCATCTACAGGTAGAAATATATTGCAAGGTCATTAAAACTCATAATAGGTTTTAATAAAATATGCAATACATCTAATCATAAAAGTTTCTTTATATTTTCCTGTGTTTTCATTCATTTTATTCTTTAGGTCAAGATGCTTAACTTGTCCCTTACTCAACTTAAAATACATAAGAGAAGGTCCAGTTAGGGTCAAATTATACCAATCAATCTTTTTTCCAATATTGTTTCTCTAAGGGGTATTATTATAAAATATGTGTTTTGAATTGCTTGAAAAATGTCTTTTAGTTATGGAATGAGGTAATATTTTAAACAATTGATTCCTTTTTGGTATTACACCACACAAAAATATTTCCTAAAATGAAGATTGCTTATTTTCATAGCTTAATTATCTTTATTATTTTTACTTGATTACAGTTAATATTTATAAAAGAGCTGATCCCAGTTAGAAAGAATATTATTTTATAGAATTCCACCTTATTCTTCCCCCTTCATTTCTCCTTTCCCTCATTTATCTTGATTCTCCCTTCTCCTCAGTAATCTTGCTTTGCTGCGTAAGCTGCAAGAGATAAGTAATGAACAGTGTTTAAACAGCATTACTGAGTCGTTCCCCTCTCTCATTAAGTCTGCCATTAAGTCCACTGTTTTCTCCACATTAAGTATTGTTTGTCATTTGTAGCTTTCTCATTATGTACGGTATAGAGTCAGCCGTTATGTTCACATTAGTCTTGTGCTAATTATATTACATTCTCTCTCTCTCTCTCTCTCTCTCTCTCTCTCTCTCTCTCTCTCTCTCTCTCTCTCTCTCTCTCGTTTCGATGATACATGGAAGCAATTAACTCTAATAATGTTCACCTTTATGTCTCGCATAGATGTCTGTGCCCTACATGTCAAACAGAAAATGACTCGACCTCCAGCTCCAAGGAGAACTGACAGAATAAAATAATAAATGTTACATCGAAAATTATGAAAACGAATATTTAGCTTATGAAATGCAATGAATTAAGAGATACACAATAAAAATCTTCCAAGAGATGTGTTGAGACTCATACAACATGTTACAACGAATAATTACAGACTAATTCATGAAAAAAGGAAGGAAAAAATGCAAGTTAATCATGTGCGGTCATAAAAGATGTTGTACCTGTTTGTGAATACGTAATTGTGTTTCCTTTTTGACTCACTTTGACTTCTCTCTCTCTCTCTCTCTCTCTCTCTCTCTATATATATATATATATATATATATATATATATATATATATATATATATATATATATATATATATATATATATATATATATATATATATATATATATATATATATATATATATCTATATATATATATATATATATATATATATATATATATATATATATATATATATATATATATATATATACATATATATATATATGACAAATATTTTGAAGTGATAAATCTTACATTGATAACAATGCCCCTAAGATATCCAATCACTTTATTACCCTAATGATTGATGGATTTGTTTTTCTTCTTCCGGTATTTGCAGGACACGAAGCTTTGCCAGATAATTTTTCTCGTCGAATCTGTTCAAAGGAAAGTAATATAGTTACACATGCAAATATGATGCCCATAATCCCTTTGTAAGGGATGACCAAGTCAAAGCGCACACATTCACTAGAACCAGACATGCCTTGATCACTCCTTTTAGCTCCTCCTGCAATGAGTCAAGGAAACGTAGTCAGGAATTACTACATGACTATGTTATTAGCCTTAAACAAGACACGTATATAATACTATAAATCTAAAACTCGCATTAACGCATTGATGTATTGGAATACAGTGTCTGAATCGTCTGGTTTTTCTTCGGCTTTTCCATCTTCGTTAGGGGTCGCTGTTTTTCACTACCTTCTTGGACTCTAGCTTTGGTTTGGCTTAAAGGTGTATCATCGAATACATTTCCAGATCCTATCAGTTTCCATTGATACGGGTTTGGAAACGACATCCAGTCGAGCTGGGTCACTCCCTCTTGAGGCTGGATTATCCCAGAGTATGAATGCAATTTAGAGACAATACTATTATGAACACTACAATGATCACAATTAATGAAAGAGATTATATTCTAGTAGTGTTGATTAAGCAATATTGCTTAGTTATCTGAAGCAGAGAATTAAGACTGAGGCGAAAGGGAAAGGAGAGGATGATAATATAGGAGGAGAAGGAGAAAGAGGAAGAAGGAAACGCAAAGGAGGGATAGATAAACTGTTTAAAACCCACTTCCTAGACTCGCACCACTGGGTACTGGATCTCTTGGAATGGAGCAAAAGTCGGATCAGTTGAAGAACACACCCCTCAAAGTTACTAACTAGAGAAGCAGTGTAGGATAATTAAATGGTAACGTGGTCTCTAGGTATGACATGAGACTGTGACTATTGTTATAATATGAAGTTAAATTAGATGTACTTAACTTATTTATTCAATAGAACTGAAGAAAACGCACCTAACGATAGCCTAAACTGCGGATTTTCCAGTTAATTCCAGTATCTTCATATAAGTCAATTACTGGTGAGAGATGATCTCAAATCCGTACTGGAACATTGTTAGCAACGCAATTAAAGAACTTTAAGTTTGAAGCATAATACTTCAAAGTTTATTAAAAATAATACTTTTGAAAGTTTCCAAATATTACTTATATAAGATTATAATCACTTGTTATATATATATATATATATATATATATATATATATATATATATATATATATATATATATATATATATATATATATATATATATATATATATATATATATATATATATATATATATATATATATATATATATATATATATATATATATATATATATAAATATAAATATAAATATATATATATATATATATATATATATATATATATATATATATATATATATATATATATATATATATATATATATATATATATATATATATATATATATATATATATATATATATATATATATATATTCAGTACTAGCAAGAGGTCCCTATAGATCCACAAGTCCAGTATGAGACTGCTTTACTTATATTAAGAAAAAACTTATTAATTCTAGCAAGAAGCAGTTAAAGAATCGTGTCTCCAATATGAGAGAGGGTGATCAGTATATAGATTCAAGAGGGAAGAGGAAGGAAAGTTTTCTCCTGTTGTCCTCTTAGAAGTATGTTCGAAATCTCCAATTGTGAAGTTATGTGAACAATCTCCAGCATCGCAGGAGGAGGTTTTTCAGGTGGCTGAATGTATTTATACAAAACTTCTTATCACTAAAGTGAAAAATTTTGAATTTTCATATGGAGTTTTCTTAAGATTCAGTGACATTAAATAGAATGGTAGAATAAGAGACATCCTCTTCAGGATTTGATTTTTATGAATAATTTTTTTTATTAAAAAGAAAAAATCTTGAGATATTTGTTGCAATAAATAAGAACAGCTTATTATTATTATTATTATTATTATTATTATTATTATTATTATTATTATTATTATTATTATTATTATTATTATTATTATTATTATTATTATTATTATTATTATTATTATT
>JAXCGZ010023295.1:17500-25000 GCA_037179515.1 Halocaridina rubra
GACTCGTAGAAATATGTATAGCATTGTCTCAATATTTAGGTATATCTTCATTCGGCCTTCTTGCTGTAAGAAATATTCAAGAGGAAAGGATTCACCCACTCCTGTAATATATATAATATATAATATATAATATATATATATATATATATATATATATATATATATATATATATATATATATATATATATATATATATATATATATATATATAAATAATATATATATATATATATATATTTATATATATATATATATATATATATATATATATATATATATATATATATATATATATTTATATATAATTAATATATATATATATATATATATATATATATATATATATATATATATATATATATATATATATATACATACATACATATATATATATATATATATATATATATATATATATATATATATATATATATATATATATACATACATATATATATATATATATATATATATATATATATATATATATATATATATATATATATATATATATATATATATAAGTCCTTGTCTCTCCTTTGTGAAATTAGCATTCCGTTTTTCTTTTTATTAAAAAAAATACTTTCCCTCCAGCCTTTATCTCATTAGTTTTCTGGGATCTCTCTAATTTGATATTGATAAAATTTGAAATTTACTATAAATATTTTTCATTGATTTTAGCTTTCAATTTTTTACATAGTTTTTTCTTATATTTTTCAGTTTCTTTTATAACTTATAGAAAGCCATTTTTTTTTCATTGTTTATATTTCCGACTCTATTTTTTTTTTTTTTTTTTTTAAGGTTTGGCCTTATTCTCTAACCCTCTTTTGACTCGATATTCTTCAGTGTATTTCCAATTGTGCTGTGGACCTAACTTTTCTTCTAGAACAAATGTTTCCTGTTATTAATATAAATTCACATTATTAGAGTAATTTACTATATAAATCAGATATCCCTCTCCTTAATATCTTGTCACATTTAAAAAGAAAAATTTATATCATATCAATCATATTTCTTAAAAAAAAATTCTTATCGCTTTTTTATGTCCTTTCTCCATACTAGTAGCATAAAAAATAAATGCTAGACTTACTTCAGTTATATATGTAAATATGTCTCTCAAGTGCAGAGCTTAGCTTTAGGAATATTGTTACCAGATTGTATGAACTACGTATAACAACTGAAGTTGTTATGCAAATAATGGCCCGATTTCTTAAACAGTGTACTTCATGAGACCAATTATTGTCACATGCAGAAACTTATGTTGCTAGTTACGTAGTACGACTGGATATTTTGCTTGCAAACCATCTAAAACATTTTAGTCGTAAGGCACTTAATTATTGGTGGCAGTACGAATGGATATAATGGCCCGATTTCTTAAACAGTGTAAACCTAGGATACCATATTGTTAGTTAGCTAGAGACACACAAATGGATTTCATAAACGCATCTGACGGGGTTCTGTGTATGGCTAGGATCCTCCCATGGGGGGATCCTAGTCATACACAGAACCCCGTCAGATGCGTTTATGAAATCTATTTGTGTGTGTCTAGCTAACTATCAATATGGTATCCTAGGTTTACACTGTTTAAGAAATCGGGCCATTATATCCATCGTACTGCAACCAATAATTAAGCGCCTTATGACTAAAATGTTTTAGATGGTTTGCAAGCAAAATATCCAGTCATACTACGTAACTATCAATATAAGTTTCTGCATGTGACAAAAATTGATCTCATTAAGTAAAAGCAATGTAAAGAAGAATTTCTAGAGGAGAGAACATGAGTCATCTCACTCCTAATAGGTAAAACGCTGCTGAGAGCCTCATTCTGAAGTAGGTACATATTTGTGTGTTAAAATCATATCGTGTTTATAATTCGAAAATAATACAAATTAAAAGTTGGAAATATATTGGAACATAATAAGAAGAGGCAAGGTGTGAGTATTGTGTATGTTTGGTGTGTAATAGATATATTAAATGGAGTTTGTTTCGTAGAAGACTGAACTAGTGGTATATGATGATCTTCGAGGAGGAGGAGGAGGAGAAGAGGAGATATATAACAGGAACGTGTCAAAATATCGATTATGAAGTAACTCTTTTCTCAGTAGTTTTTCTCATGTTAATATCGGATTACTAGTTCTAGAAAACTTCATGGACACATTGATTGGCTCATAGTTTCACAACTGGATGCCCTTCCTAATACCAACCCTCTCCATATATTCGGGCTTATAACCTGTATTAATTTGAGCGGACTTGCTCCCTGGCGGTTGTTTTATTGGTCAACATGAATCTGATATGATAATGAATATATGACTATTGATATGAAATTGACCCCTCTGATATGTGATAGTCTCATGCGCTAAAACTCGTCTTTGCCATCAAGTTGTCGTTTGTACAAAGTTTTCATTTAGTAGGAATATAAGCACAAAAATATGGTTACGGTAATACATGAGTTAAGGATTATTTAGTACTGTTGCTTAGAATTTGCACTTATGCTGTATTGCTGCTTGGACTTCCTCTGAATCATTACGCAATCAAAACTTATCAGTCGATTAATTTACTGGCAAGGGGTACTCTGCTTTGTCCACCCCTCTAAATCTGACATTTACTTTGACAAAGATAATTACATACAAAGAGAATAAACAAATATTAATTCTGAACATTATATTCTATAAAATATATCCAAAAATATTGACAGAAAAAAGGAAAGTGAAGACTGGAATACGCAAATGTCTCCCGCTATCACATTGTAGTACAACACGAAGATGTAAGATACGAAAGCTTCTCTGTATCGAGGTCTTTCTCTCCTGCTTCTTTGATACATTCTAAAGCATAGATCCATCTCAAGACTGACAGGCCTAACATATCTTCTAGGTGACAGAATCAAGAGAATGAAAGAGAGAGTACACTTGTACTAGATTTAATGTTTTGCTGAAATAAGAAATAAAAGTCCGTTTATTCTGATTTCAGAGAGCTGAGACCTTAAATCTAGGACATCACTGAAGAGTTGATTATATATTCTTGTATTAATCGCATTGATGACTCTTGTTGATATTTCCATTTGAAAACTTTTGTGAATATATTGCAGAATTAAGACGATAAAAGTGGAGCTGCCATTATGTCATTTCTACATCTATATACGCTATAGCCTGTTGTATGTCTGTCGAGAATAATATAGTCATTTTAATAGCATATCCTTTATTTTATTGTATATTAATCGTCACCAATATGAAATGTTGGTTAGGGTTGATAGGATCATGTTAGCAAGAGTAATAGAAAATACAGATTGATGTAACAACACGTTACAGTGGAACTGGAGCAATTCACTAAGAGATTTTTTCACCAGTAATTTTTTTCCTTTAAGATTTTTATTTTCATGGTGTCTTGAATTGCCTACTTGATTATGTAAGGACTTCAGAATAAAACTGAAACACCGACAAATCTTTTTTAATATTCAGTTGTATCGTTATCGTTATCGTTATATTACGGTTTTTTGGTGGAAGATATTAGAAATATGTAGTTAAGTCATAAAAAAAGAAATCTGAACGCTCAAACCTCGCATCCCAGCCTCATTTTAGCCACTATTATAAGAGATGATACTTCTTTCCATTCCACCACATACTTCTTTATCTCTTCACTTGCCAACAGAGACATTCCCTCTCTTCCTCTCCCTCTCTTCAACTCCAGACACCCTACCTACCACACTCCCAAATGTCACCTCACCATTCCCTTTTATCTTAGTTTCGCTCAGTGCAAGTTCAATCATCTTTCTCTCCACAAACATACTCGCTGTCACCTCCCTCTTGCTCTCATTTACACCACAACCACGCACATTCAGAGACCCAGTTACCAGGGTTCTGGCTGGATCTCTCCTGCCAGAATACCCGCGCATTTCATGGCCACTCGTTGAATGAAAATATACCGTGTGTTCAGTCATTCGCTTTACACGCTTGGTTAATACAATAGCTCCCCCAGCTTAAAAACAGGGGTGTTACACTGAATTATTAAATTATTGAAATGCTATTTTGCAACGCGTAATTGAATAGTGGGATGTCGAACCCTCTATTATTGGCGGGAGTCAAATTTTCAGTTTTTAACTTTTTCATATTCAGATCATAGAGGGATTTATGACGTCTATAAAATTTAATTTTCACATATGCATGCTTTGCCGAATTTTATATATACTCGACTTTCAGGTAGGACTGCAGTTGCCTCATAATAATAATAATATTATTATTATTATTATTATTATTATTATTATTATTATTATTATTATTATTATTATTATTATTATTTATTATTATTATTATTATTATTATTATTATTATTATTATTATTATAAGAATGCTTCCTCCGTGTTCCCCTGCGTGTCTTAAAAGCCGACTAAATGGGGCGGAGCGAGGGGACTGGGAATTCTTTCATCTGTATTTACTTCCCACAAAAAGTCAAAGTATTTTCTTTGACTCAGCCACCTCCCTTATAAGGGAGAATATGGCTTTGGTATGTGGATGGATGGATGTATATTATTATTATTATTATTATTATTATTATTATTATTATTATTATTATTATTTCTATTTCAATCCCATAACTTGAGTTAAATGGAAATAAAAGTCCACAGTAATATACGTATATATTGATAAATTTAAAAGTTGCGGAGCCCGCGCTTGAACATCTTCAGCTGAATACTGTTTTTAAAAACAAAATATTTGTCCCAAAAACATTTTACTAAATCAGTCATTGTAAGATAAAGATAAATAGCAAAGACCAGTTATCATAATAACCAGTTAATTTGACAATTATGGATTTTTTGTAAAAGTTATTACTTGATTACTGTCGTATTGTCTTGCCAAACGAGCTGATTTTCTTAGTACCGGTGTAATTGAATGCATTAACTACTATAGAACCTTGATCTCTTTATAAAAATCTACTGTTTTTTTTTCTCATAATTTTCTCAATGTACACGTATTTTATTATTATTATTATTATTATTATTATTATTATTATTATTATTATTATTATTATTATTATTATTATTATTATTATTATTATTATTATTATTATTATTATTATTATTATTGTTGTTGTTGCTGATGTGGTTGTTGATTTTATCATTTCATAATTATCATTAGATTAAGCAGAATAAGAGCAAAAAGGTTAAGAACATATAAAATATTTCTCTCATATTAACATTCTTTTGTCTGCGTTTATATTTTTGCAAGAATGTATACGAAACGGGTGGAGAGTGAAATTGATTTGTGGATTTAATATCCCATTGTCTCTTATTCTGCCCATTAGCTTTTAGAAGCGTCGTAATGTACATAACTGATTGCCATGCATTTGAACAAATTTTATTACATCACTTTTCATCATGACTGTACTTACAAAGAAAATGTTATGGAAATTGCAATGTCACGGTTCCTTTATCTGTCGTTCAGGGAAGCTGAGAAGGATATTTAGAGTACTTAATATGAGTGGATGAACGCCTGATTCTCACTCCGAAGGTCCCAAATTCGACTCCCCGAGGTTTTTGCAAAGTATCTTTTAACTAGAAGCTCTTCCAGTAGTCTGCAGACTGTAAACAGTCAATAATGTTCTGTGATCTCGTGTCCTTCCGCATCACGTTTATTAATATACGTAGTGCACTTTTTGATCTTAACTTTTCAGTCCCATGGACTAACTTCATTGGCCCGATTTCTTAAACAGTGTAAACATAGGATACCATATTGTTAGTTAGCTAGACACACGCAAATGGATTTAATAAATGCATCTGACGCAGTTCTGTGAATGGCTAGGATCCCCCCATGGGGGGATCCTAGCTGTACACAGAACCGCATCAGATGCATTTATTAAATCCATTTGTTGTGTCTAGCTAACTAACAATATGGTATCCTAGGTTTACATTGTTAAGAAATCGGGCCATTGTCCGTATTTTAGGCACCAAACCTATTTTTTGAGAATAGATAACGGATTGAAGGACAGATGCAAGGCTTATCTCTTTTACACGTGAAGTTTGTCCACCCTTTCGTATGATTTCAGCTCTTTAAACTCCATCCAAAACTCTAGGACTTGGGCCTCTGAATGTGTGTTTATGTGTAATGAGTGAGAGAGTAAATGGGTGGAAATTTATTCTTATCTGTGAGAAGAAAGATGATTGTATCAGCTATGAGTGAAAAACCGTGAATAAGGAAGGTCATTTGGAGAATAAGTATGTGCTCTGACTCTGCCATCGCCGATACATAAGGGATTCCTGAATATATATATATATATATATATATATATATATATATATATATATATATATATATATATATATATATATATATATATATATATATATATATATATATATATATATATATATATATATATATAGCGTCAGAATGTAATTATCCTAGCTTTGTTCTAACGTGGCATTACAAGCGTTCTGAATCTAGCGTCAAGTAATGTCAGTAAATCCCACATACACACCAGTTTTACAAGTGCAAGCATACTATAAAATACCATAGGACTTCCACCTACCGACTACAATTAATGCTCTCGAATGCGTCATCTGAGGAAGCTAAAATAATACCGAACTTAAATTGAAGGTTACTGGAGTCAGCACCATTTCTTGAAATTAGTGTAAGGAAGATCAAGGAAAATGAAGAAAAAGGATAAAATTATTTTGAATTTTCTCGTTCTTGAGTTCGAGGAAGAAAGAAAACAATATAGTCAAGAAGTAAAATGTTGAGAGACCTTTTGGGACGAGAAGGGCCAACTAAAGAAGTGGAATTAAATAAGTCATTCATGGACGTAATAAAAGTATAAAGGGAAATCAGAGTAAAAGTGGAAATACATTGGGAATTTAGAGAATCAGTTCTCTGAGGAACAATAGGAAATCCTTTGTTGTCGCCCTTGATATCTCTAAGGCTTTTGACAAAGTTTGGCACAAAGCTCTGTTGGACAAACTCCCTGCCTATGGCTTTACCCCTTTTCTCTGTTCTCTGATATTCAGTTTTCTTTCTGACGTTTTATATCTGTAGTTGTTGATGGTGCAACATCTAGCCCATTCCCTGTTACCAGTAGTGTTCTACAGGGCTCCGTTTTTTCACCTACTCTGTTCCTTCTCTTCATCAATGATCTTCTACTTCCCCATCTTCCTCTCTTCTTCACGCCTTTGCCGACGATTCTACCCTTCACTTTTCCTGTGCCTTTTCTTCACAACATTCATCTGCTACTCGTAATCAATCTCATATTACTCTTTCTTCTACTCTCAACTCCGATTTGCAGAAGGTATCTGAGTGGGGCACCCATAATATAGTTAAATTTAGTGTCCCCTAGACACAGTCTCTGGCTATCTCTTTATTTTCTTCTCCGCCTGATAACCCTCTTGTCTTCGAAGCTAACGAGATTTACCCTCTTAATTCTATCAATATATTAGGAATCCATATAGCCTCTAACTTGTCTTGGAGGAATCACATAATCCAAATTTCTAAATCTGCATCCAAGAAATTGGAGTT
>JAXCGZ010023295.1:30000-45000 GCA_037179515.1 Halocaridina rubra
AACGTCTCCCGTGTTGGACCGAATCAAATGCCTTACGGAATTCTAGGAATATTCAATCTGCCCAGCCCTCTATCTCCTGTAAGATTCGGCTTACCTCATCATAAAATTCTAATAAGTTTGTTACTGTTGATCTACCTTCTCTGAAACCATGTCTCACTGACAAAAAGTTAAAGGATTCCAAGTGAAGAGAAATATGTGTTCTTGGTAGTTTCTCCATAATTTTGCAACTATGCTGGTCAAGGAAGCAGGTTTATAGTTTACAGTTGTATTCCTCCTTTCCTTTTTGAAGATAGGTACCGCGTTCGCTTGTTTCCAGCATATTGGAAAATCCCCTAATACCAGTGACTTTTCAAATATGATACATAACGCCGCCGATTTAGAGCATTTCTGAAGTACATAAGAGGATATATCATCAGGACCTGTAGTTTTATGGACAACTAACTCTATTAATACCTTGCATACCTCTATGGCTGAAAATATGATTTTCTCTAATACCGGCCCATGAGCTCCTGTCTCTGCAATCTGAGGAGGTACGGTATTTTTTGCTGCAAATACTGATTGAAACCTCCTTGTTCAGTTCTTCGTAAAACTGATCATCCGTCTTGGTGATGCTTCCATCCACTCTCTTTAGCTTTAAAACCTGTTCTTGGACCTTCAGTTTTCCTCTGATAAATGATGTGTTTGTGTGTGTGTGTGTGTGTATATATATATATATATATATATATATATATATATATATATATATATATATATATATATATATATATATATATATATATATATATATATATATATATATATATATATATATATATATATATATATATATGTATGTTTATGTGTGTGTATTTACCTAATTGTGTTTACCTAATTGTGTTTACGGGAAAGAGCCCAGAGCTCGTATCTTCCCGTTTCCTGATCGGTTCCATTTTATACTTAGTGATACTTGTCATACCAGTCTTTAAAACTATGGATTGAGATAGCATTAACTACCTCCTCGCTTAGCCAATTCCAATTATCAACTACTCTTACACTGAAAAAGTATTTCCTTACATCCTGCAAAGAAGTTTTATTACGAAGCTTCAAACTATGACCTCTAGTTCTAGAGCCAGCCATATCAAAATATCGATCCCTATCCACTCTATCATAACCATGAAGGAATTTAAAGACTGTCACCATATCTCCCCTCAATCTTCTAGCTTCGAGTGATGGTAAGTTTAATTCCCTCAGCCTCTCATCATAACTGAGATTGCGTATTTCTGGCACCAGTTTCGTGGCATGTCTTTGAAGTTTTTCAAGCTTAGCTATGTGCTTTTTCAAGTGTGGATTCCAAAAGGGGGCTGCATATTCGAGTTTTGGCCTCACATAGGTTACATAAATATTTCTGAACATTTCCTTGTCCATGTGCCTGAAGGCTACCTCTACATTTGATAAGAATGCATATGCTGCCCTTACTATGCCATTTATATGTATTGCTGGAGACAAATCTGACAGTATGTTTACTCCTAGATCTCTCTCATTCTCTGTCTCTTGAAGTTGTACTCCAGCCACCGAGTAGTCAAGCTTGGGCCTTCTTGCACTTGTACCCATCTCATTACCTTACATTTTGAAGTATTGAATTTCATTAGCCACTTTTCTGACCACTCATGCAGATTATTTAGATCCTCCTGAAGTTCTCTACCATTGTTCTCGTTTTTTACTTTCTTCACAATCTTTGCATCATCTGCAAACATATTCATGAATGAATTTACAGACTCTGGTAGGTCATTTACATATACAAGGAACAAAAGTGGCCCTAAAACTGAACCCTGTGGAACTCCGCTACTAACTCTTCTCCATTCAGACACTGAGTGTCTTACTCTAACCCTCTGTTCCCTTCCATCTAAGTAAGTTTTTATCCATTCCAAGACATTTCCACCTATTCTAGCCATTGATTGCAGCTTCCCAATAAGTCTCCCATGTGGAACAGTGTCAAACGCTTTCTGGAAGTCTAGGAATATGCAATCTGCCCAGCCCTCTCTTTCCTGTAAGATTTGGCTTACCTCATCATAAAATTCTAATAAGTTTGTTACTGTTGATCTACCTTCTCTGAAGCCATGTTGCCTCACTGACAAAAAGTTGAAGGATTCCAAGTGAAGAAAGATATGTTTCCTTAGTAGTTTCTCCATAACTATGCAAACTATGCTGGTCAAGGAAACTGGTCTATAGTTCAGAGCCGTATCCCTCCTTCCCCTTTTGAAGATAGGTATCACATTTGCTTGTTTCCAGCATCTTGGAATCTCCCCCGACTCCAGTGACTCCTTAAATATGATACTTAGTGCCACTGATATTGTGTTTGCGCATTTTTTAAGCACATGAGGGGATATGTCATCAGGACCTGTAGCTTTATGAACATCTAAATCCATCAGCACTTTGCATACCTCTGTGGCTGTAAGGTTGATGTTCTCTAATACCGGCCCTTGAGCTTCTATCACTGCAATCTGAGGGGGTGGGGTATTTTCTACTGTAAATACTGACTGAAACTCCTTGTTCAATTCTTTTCAGATCTCTTCATCCGTCTCAGTGATGCTTCCATCCGCTCTCTTTATCCTTAAAACCTGTTCTTTTACCTTCAGTTTTCCTCTGATAAAGCTGTGGAAAAGCTTGGGATTTTCTTTAGCCTTCCTGGTGATGTCCCTCTCATAGTCTCTCTCTGCCTCTCTCCTTTTACTTAGGTAGTCATTTCTTGCTCTTTTGTAGGTTTGCCAGGCATTTATGTTTTGTTCTCCTCCTATACCTTTTCCAGCATTTGTCTCTCCACTCCTTAGCTCTTTTACACTCATTATCGAACCATTTCTCTCTGGCATTAATTACACCTACTTTGGTGACAGGTATGCAGCAATCTACTATATTCCCATATTTCTCACAAAAGATGTCATACATTTCTTGTACAGATTTGTTGTAAAATAAGGTTCTCCAGTCACTAACTGCAAAAAGCTCATTCATTTTGATGTAATCTCCTTTCGGATAGTTCCTCCTCATCTCCTCAGTGCCTCTACTCTCCGGAAGAATATCTTCAATGATATACTCCATCAACAACACACAGTGGTCACTCTTTCCAAGTGGTGGTTCATACTCAATTTTTTCAATATCCAACACATTATCTGTGAACACTAGATCAAGTAGTGATGGCTCATCCCCACCCCTGGCCCTTGTTGGTTCCATTACATGTTGGTGTAGGAAATTCCCTTGTACGCAATCTAGGAATCTTGCCCCGAATGAGTCCTCACCACTGTGTGGGTCAAGATTTATCCAATCTATCTCTTTATGATTAAAGTCTCCCATAATCAAAATCCTACATTTTTTTACCCGTGCCATGTTAACAACTGAGTTTATGACTTCATTGGTAACTATATGACTTTCCTCATAAACTTCAAGCCTATTTTGGTTCCTTGGTGGGTTGTATACAACAGTTATTATAATGCTCTCTGACCCAGTATTTATGCGAGCAACAAAAAATTCCTTGAACTCACTTTCTATAGCCAAGTTTATTTCTTCAACTTGAATCCTTTCACTTATGAGCAGTGCTATCCCTCCACCAGTCCTCTCAGATCTTTCAACCCTTAGTATTCTGAAGCCCTTAGGAAAAACTGTGACACTGTTTATGTCCTCACTCAACTTAGTCTCTGTAATTGCTACTATATCTGCCTTACTGTTGTGAATCCTATCTTTTAATTCTACTGCCTTACCAGCTAATCCATCAGCATTTGTGTATAACAATCTTAATGAGGCCCCATCCCCTGATCTTCTGTCATTATCTTCTTTATCTCCCCTTTGTCTGGAAGAACTCTGTAACGAAAATTTTTCTTCTGTTCTTCATTTCTTTCATCATTTAACCTTCTTGCCTCTTGCAACAAGTTTTTGATCTTTCCCATCTCTTCCTGTGTTCTGTATCGTCTAATGAACACTTCTTTGAATTCCTGAAGGTCTTTTAGACTTTTTTCTCTACAATATTTCCTTACATGTTTCCCCTCCCTCAAAGGTTACTTTTGTTGGTCTCGGCTTTCCTTCCCTCGAATATTTACCTAGTTGGTGTATGTTTACAATATCCTCAGGACCACAAACTACTCCAAGCTTTCTTATCAGGTCTACAACCCTAGCCTTATTTTCTTCAAGTCTCCCCTGCCATGTTGGCTCCTGGGATTTGCTTATGCCTGAGATTACCACTGTCTTCTCCTTATCAAGTGCCTGTCTGATGAGTGGGTTTGCCCTTTCCATCACAACGTCTTTCATTTTTTCGATTACTCTGTGTGTGTGTGTGTGTGTGTGTGTGTGTGTGTGTGTGTGTGTGTGTACACAATAAAATATAGGATAAGGGCAAGCTGAAAGAATAGTCGAAGTAATGAAACCTAGAAATATGATAATATTGGGTCTTGAGGTGACGATAGATCAGCTCTCTGAAGGAAGATAGTTCATAAGAATTAGGAAAGGCAGAAGGAGAGAGATAATAACTAACATAATGTATATGTTACACTATCTCTCCAGTAGCCCGCAACTGATATATCGAGCACAACGAACACTATATGATATGCTCTGACATCTGTGCTTCACCTTTGGCCTTCCTTTTCGATCTGACTTTTCTCTTTCTTTGTAGGGTCGTCTTTTTTTTCTATTGATGTATTCATCTTCTCTAACTTACTATTACTAGTAGCATGTTTTTAGTACATTTTCCTTTAAACTGTGGACTTATCGTTCACAATATTTATGTTTGACATTAAAAAAGTGCTCAATTGAGTAAGATTAAAAATCTTTTCCGTTTCTTCAGATCTTTATCTTATATTTACATAATCGATGGATTTTAATCATATTCACATAATAATTCCCATTTTTCCATACGTATTATTGGTTTTTAATCAGTATTACTGAACTTCATTTGACTCTCTTCTCCTGTTGGGTAAGGAAAAACTATTGTGAGGTTTTGATTTTTATCACCTTTGTTAACAGAGATAAATCAAAGCGCAGAACTCGGTCTAAAGACCAATTATCGTAATGATATTAACCTTTTATCACAGTTTAAGATGTTTTTGAAATCAAATACCAAAATAGATTATATATACTCTGACAGATAAGTTTCTACATGTGAAATAGTCAAATCATGTTCAACCTAATACAAGAGCATAGGCAAGTGTTGATGAATGCCACCCCCTTGTTTACAGTTCGTGAAACAATTCAAATGTAAACAGAAGTTGGAATGGCAACGGACCATAACGAGGAAGGGCTTGAAGTGAGCGGTCTGTTTGCTTTAGCTCTTGTTGATATTGTTGATGGTTGTTCCTTCAGTGAATCTGGAATGAAATAGTAATTATAAGGATGGTAGAGAAGAAGAAAAGGTGTCCGATGCATAACAGAAAGTCAAAACATCATAGGCAAAGAAGATATAGGATAATATACGACTAAGTTTGAAGAACAAAACTGATGAAAATTGTGCCATCTGTTGTGGAGTGTAGTATATGTGCATCGAATTTACATATTACTACTATTTTGCTTTATTATTATTATTATTATTATTATTATTATTATTATTATTATTATTATTATTATTATTATTATTATTATTATTACATTGCTAAGTTGGTCCTACTCTAATTAGTCAAGTATCAAGGTTTATCTTTTCCTCTTCTGATTTCTACGGGATTCCTGCTCTCCCGAAGCCTAAGTTTCAATTAATAGAAATCATAGGAATCGTCTACAATTGAAAATTAGAAAGAAAAATTCCTTTTGTACGTGTTTCTACCTTTTAGATCCAATTTGGTTGGCAGGGGAGAATGCACGTTGACTAGACCTTTTTCAGTACCACAATCCCGCTTTTCATTCTGATTTCTGAGTCTTTGGCTCCAGTATAGATAATGAATTTCAACTTTGCAGATTGATGGAAAAAGTTTCATTCTTTCTTTCTTTTCGTAAGTTATCGGAAATTTTTTTTCCAGAAAGTTATCTGAACAATTTTTCAAGGCTAAGAGATAAGGTTTCCTTAGAGATTTATTTTATCAGCGAGGAAATTCACAAATCCAATAAAGAGGGTGAATAATTTTACGAGATTATCAAGTAGTTTGCTTTGAGTATAAATATGTAATGGATTATTTATTTATACATAATGTATTATTAACACACAAAAAAGGTAGTATATACATGTGTATATATATACATACATATAATTAATTGTTTATGTAGATGTATATAATAATAATAATAATAATAATAATAATAATAATAATAATAATAATAATAATAATAATAATAATAATAATAATATCAGTAAAATTATAATAATAACAATAATTATAATAATAATAGATACATATACACATCCCACATTCCCCACGATCCACACATACCTCATCTTCTACTCTCAGGTCCTTGGTGATAAAGGCTTGCCACTTCTCCCCCCCCCCCTTCCACCCTGCTTGAGTGTCAATCCACAAGGTAGGCGAACAAGGATATTCTACAATTAGGCCCGACATCCGCAGCTGGTTTACTCCCACCGCTTCATCACGTGGCAAATCCCCTCACATCTGTCCATCACAGTTCACTGAGCTAGCAGGTGCGAGAGATCCCTTTGGGCCGCGTAATAAAGGCACAATCTTCCTCACTCATTCCTATCGCTTGCACGCACTCTTCCCTGTTCCACTGACATTCCACGTGCATTCAGTGCTCTTTCCATCCACCCATCTCCCTCTAGGTCTCCCTCTTGACTTTTCTCCAATCACATCTGCACTCCACACTCTCTTCGTTCATCACTCATCCTTTCCATGTGTCCAAACCAACTCAACACCCTGATCTAACCTATCCGACAGCTTCATTCCAACACCCGTTCTCTGCCTGACATCCTCATTCCGTACTCTGTCTTTTCTAGATACAACAATCAAAACTCTCAAACACCTCATCTCCATTACATTAAACTTGTTCCTTTCATCCTCTCTGCTCTGTACAATGCTGTCGGCACAATCGCGCCTGCCTATATCTTTCTCTTAGCATTCATTCCCAAATATTTATTTCCCATTACACATTTCAACCTCTACATCCACTCGTTCACTCCTTAATAATAATTATATTAATAATAATAATAATAATAATAGTAATAATAATAATAATAATAATAATAATAATAATAATAATAATAATAATAATAATAATAATATTTTTTATTATTTTGAGTTTCATTGTAATTTCGATTATTAATATATATATATATATATATATATATATATATATATATATATATATATATATATATATATATATATATATATATATATATATATATATATATATATATAATAATAATAATAATAATAATAATAATAATAATAATAATAATAATAATATAGGGATATTTGAAGCATAGTGTTTCCTCAAGATTTGTGTAAAAGTTTGCAGTCCTCTCTGATGCTGTTTCCCATACTGTATATATATATATATATATATATATATATATATATATATATATATATATATATATATATATATATATATATATGAATCATTTTTTACCCCTACCGGGACTCGAACCTAGGACTTATAATTACTAAGTCAAGGCGCTACCAACTACACACCACAGAAGGTATAAAAGGAATCCAACCTTATAGCTTATATCTGCTATAGTTAGGGATGAACGCATTCTATCTGAATGCCACTATGTTCATATTACAGATTCCCCAACCTCACTCGTGGCTTCATTTTAGCATTTAATTCAATTCCCAATCTCATTCGGGTCATACAATAACCAAGCAAGCACATTACATATGTGAAAACATGAATCATTTTTTACCCCGACCGGGACTCGAACCTAGAACTTATAATTACTAAGTCAAGGCGCTACCAACTACACACCACAGAAGTTGTGGTGTGTAGTTGGTAGTGCCTTGACTTAGTAATTATAAGTCCTAGGTTCGAGTCCCGGTCGGGGTAAAAAATGATTCATGTTTTCACATATGTAATGTGCTTGCTTGGTTATACATATATATATATATATATATATATATATATATATATATATATATATATATATATATATATATATATATATATATGTATACACCTCCTGAGGGGAAGAGGTAAGAATATCTTCTATGCGTTCCCCTGTGTGTCGTAAAAGTCGACTAAGCGTGATGGATTGAGGGGTTTGTGAATCCCCACCACTGTATTTCCTCTCAGAGTCAGAATTTTGCTTTGACTCAGCCTCCCCCCTAATATGGGGATTATGGCTTTTATGTATGTGTGCATTTTATATTCAGTAATACTTATCATATTTGTCCTTAAAACTTTAAGTGCAGTTAGTATTGGCTACTTACTTTCTTAGCGAATTCCTATCATTACCTATTCTTACACAAAAAAAGTACTTTCTTACAAACTGCAAAGAAGTTTTCTAATGAAGCTTGAAACTATAACCTCTAGTTCTGTAGCCAGCCATGTCACAATTTCGCTTCTCTCTACTCTGTCAAAACAATGAAGGCATTTGAAGATCGTCACCATATCGCCCTTCTTCCCTCTAGCTTCTAGTGATGGTAAGTTTAACTCCCTCAGCTTCTCTGTATAAATGAGATTGTGTATCTCTTTCACCTTCGTAGCATATATTTGAACTTTTTATCAATTTTTCTATATGCTTTTCCAAGTGCTGATTCCGAAAGATGCAGCATATTCAAGCTTTGGGCTTGTGTGTATTTGCGTATGCGTGTGTGTATGTACTTTTCCAGTTTTCTTTCTGTCATTATATCTATCTATCTATCTATCTGTCTATTTATTCATCCTTCCATCTATTAATATATATATATATATATATATATATATATATATATATATATATATATATATATATATATATATATATATATATATATATATATATATATATATATATATATATATATATATATATATATATATACACAACTTACTTTATGTTTTCCAAAATATATCTCATGTGTTTGCATATAAATACCGGAATGGTCTTTAGTTAAAGTCATATTGATGGCGATGAGAAAAAAATTTCATTCAAAGTTCTCTACTTTATTTGATAAAGAGCCTATTGTGAATACGTTCACCCACCTTGAAATCCTCTTTCCCAAACACTGAAAGTTTTCTCATAACTCTACAGTTGGCGATTTCTAAGTTCATCGAAGAGACGAAAGGGGAAAACTTTCCCCAATGTCTTTTCTTCACTGTTGAAGTCAGATGCTGTTTTTTTTTTTTTTTTTCTCCCGTACTCGGCAGGAGGTGATCATTAAAGTGCTCTGGTAGGTATTGGATTTGTTGTCATCCTGCCCTCAGTAGATAACTTTGATCGTCTTTAAAGTCTCTAGAAGCAATTTATTGAGCTGTCTATGGACTATATGAATAAACGAAAGATTAGATATTAGGGATGGGAGATTCAATAGTTTGAAAAATAAGAATCTTCTTGTCATTTTTATGCTTAATGTATTAAATTTCATAGGGGAATTAAGTATCTTTTCAGTTGAACTCATACCCAGCTGATAGTCTAGCGCATTTGATATGTAACTTTTTCTTGTCCCGTTCTACATCTTCTTTTCCTATCCTCTCGGTTTTCCTCTGCTACTTCTGCTCTACAGATCTTAAAATAAACTCTTCACAAAAAGCCTTTCTCAGGCCAAGTCCTCTAATCTAAAGCGAAGCGTTGCATTATCTGTTATGGTCATATAAGTATTGTTTTTGTACTTGTAATTAAATCTGTTTTCACAGTCTTTATCGGAGGATTGCAGTGGCAACTGTTACCCGAATGACTTGTATGAATTTTGGGATCTTGTAAATTTGAGTAACCCTTATAATCCCAGGTAAAGTTAAAGACACAGTAAATTCTTAGGTTAGTTTAGGTGACTCGACTTGTGTATATGAATTATTGTTAAGTACCCTGGGGTTACTCTTCTCTACAAGATCAGAGTTTTGTACGCAAAAGAATATTTGACCAAGATATAGACTGCAGATTCTTCCAGGAAGCTTTGAGTGTTTGTACGTATGTTGGAACAGGGATATATATATATATATATATATATATATATATATATATGTATATATATATATATATATATATATATATATATATATATATATATATATATATATATATATATATATATATATATATATTTATATGTGTGTGTGTGTGTGCGTGTATATATATATATATATATATATATATATATATATATATATATATATATATATATATATATATATATATATATATATATATATATATATATATATATATATATATATATATATATATATATATATATTTATATGTGTGTGTGTGTGTGTGCGTGATATATATATATATATATATATATATATATATATATATATATATATATATATATATATATATATATATATATATATATATATATATATATATATATATAACACCAAACGGCCTCATCTCACAGATGCTGTGTGGAGATTTGTATCTCGAGGATTGGTCGGTGCAGCAACTGCATCTTCCTATCTACATCCAGACTCTGGAACTCTCTTCCTCCTTCTGTCTTTTCAAAGTCTTATGACCTGTCTTCCTTCAAAAAGCTGATCTATCGTCATCTCAGGGCATAATCCCCCATATTTCTAGGGCCTTTGTATTCTGACTATATATTCTGTCTGTCGTTTTCCTTTGTACATCGTTATATCATATCTGCCTTCTCCTTAACCTTTTTCTTTTCATTCGTCTTGGTGTTTTTTCGTGCCCGGGCCTTTATTGATGAGGACATTTTTTGCCCGTCCCGGTGTCACAAAAAATAAAGAAAATAATATATATATATATATATATATATATATATATATATATATATATATATATATATATATATATATATATATATATATATATATATATATATGTAGACTCTCTCTCTCCTCTCTCTCTCTCTCTCTCTCTCTCTCTCTCTCTCTCTCTCTCTCTCTCTCTCTCTCTCTCTCTCTCTCTCTCTCTCTCTCTCTCTCTCTCTCTCTCTCTCGTGACATGTGGTAAAGAAACAACTGTCTAAGAAATCTTTGAAACACAATTCGTTTATAAATGTTATTTGTTTCCATACTGGATTTGTAATTCTGGAAATTTGTTGTTTTTCCTCTTTTTCTCTGTATCACTTTATCTGACATCTTGCAACATGAATACCTTGCATATATATATATATATATATATATATATATATATATATATATATATATATATATATATATATATATATATATATATATATATATATATAGGTTGACCATGTCACCAGCCGCCCGTTGAAAGACTGCGACTGAAGGCATTAGGATGCAACTAGGACTGGTCCAGACAGTTCCAGGTTGAGTCTTCCTTCAGGACGGTTCTTTCCTCATGCCTACATCTACACTGAATATTCTGGCGTATTCATTACACATCTCTTGCTATTCCATTACATTTGACAAGTCACAACATTCCCCACATCTGTCTCTATTACTTTCTTTTTCCTCACATTTGCTATTATTTATGGAAGGTCCACAGATAATGGCCCCCAGTACCTAACATATAGGGGTGCGAAAAATCTCTGGGGATCGTGTTGACTCCACTATTGGCTTGAGGGCAGACACGCCTGGTGGTAGTAATGGTTCTGCTCTTAACCTTGCACCTCCCAATAGATCTGCTACTTTCACTCTTCACTATTCTAACATTCGTAAACTGAACTCTAATCTTTCGTCTGTGGAACAGCACTTGGGCACTTTCCTCCCTAACCTCCTCCTCCTATCTGAAACCCAGCTGTCTATACATGCTTCCACTGACCCATTCCAAATCTCTCACTATAATCTGTATACTCGTTTTCATTCCAAAGGTGGGGTCTGTGCATACTGCAACACTAACACTCCTACTGTGAGGCTCAGGGACCTTGAATCTCCTGCCTTTGATGTTCTCTGGCTAAAAGTCTATCTCTCCACTACCACTATCTTCCTTTGCTTCTGCTACTGCTCTCCAAACTCCACCGAGTTTGTGTCTTTCTTTCAATATCTGTCCTCGTGCAATGAGTCCTTGCTATCTTCTCACCCACGTGCTGAAGTTCTCTACATTGGAGACTTCAATGTACACCACAGTGAGTGGCTTCATTCTTCTCACACTGATGTGGGAGAAAGTGAGGCCCCTGCTTTCTCTGTTACTCACGATCTGGAGCAAATTATCAAACATCCTGCTAGCGTTCCTGATTGTCACAAACATGCTGCAAACACTCTTGACCTATTTTTTACTTTAACCCTTCAAACTACTCTTATTTTGTGCTTTCCCCTCTTGGTAAATCTGACCATTCTGTGATCTCATTCTCTTCCATTTTCGCTCCCCCACCACCAATCCCTCCTACTCAGCGCCGCCTTTGGCACTTCGAGCGTACCCAACATGAAAATTTGCATAACTTTCTCTTAGACTTCCCATGGGATGACTACTGCTTTCGGTCCCGCAACCTTGATCAGGTAGCTCCAAAAGTTGCCGAGATCATGACCGCGGGAATGGAGGCATACATTCTCTCTTCTACAAAAACTTTCTCTCCCCCTAAACCGTGCTTGGACCGTGCCTGCTCCATGGCTATCCAGGCTAGGAATCAGGCTCACCGATCTTACCTGGCCTCTCCCTCCGATTTAACTTGCCCTGCTTTTATTATGGCTAGGAATCGCTGTACTGCTTAGATTCAAAGGTCTAAGGCTTCCTTTATAAGAAGGAAAGTTGATGACCTTAACTCCTCTCCCACTGACAACTGCTTCTGATCCTTAGCCAAAAACCTCTCCAAAAATTTCTGTATCTCAAGCCTTCCCCTTCTCATTCATTCTGATGGTTCTATAGCTTGCGCTTCCACTGACAAAGCCACTCTCTTGGGCTCTCATTTTTCTGCCAACTCTTCTATCAACGATTCCAGCGCACCTGTTCCTCAGTCTTTACCCTTTTCTAACCCTATGCCCTCCCTTATCCTTTCTTCATGCAAAGTTCATAAGGTTCTTCACTCGCTAAGACGAACAAGGCTTCTGGTCCCGATGGTGTTCCTGCAAGGTTCCTGAAGGAGTTTGCAGATGAACTGGCTCCCATGCTTTGCCGTCTTTTTCGCCTCATTCTGTCGACCAGTATCTATCCTTCATCTTGGAAGCATGCTCTAGTTCAACCTGTTCCTAAGAAGGGTGACCACTCTATTCCTTCTAACTACCGACCTATTGCTCTAACCTCCTCTATTGCTAATGTTTTCGAAACTTTACTCAATTCTCACTTCTTGAAACATCTTGAATCTAACTCACTTATCTCTGATCACCAGTACATCTTCCGCAAGGCAAGATCCATTGGTGATCTCCTGTCCTATCTTACTAATGTATGGTCATCTTCTATGAGGAACTATGGGGAATCCTTTGTCGTCGCCCTTGATATCTCTAAGCCTTTTGACAGAGTCTGGCACAAGGCTCTGTTGGCCAAACTCCCTGCCTATGGCTTTACCCCTTCTTTCTGTTCTCTGATTTCCAGTTTTCTTACTGACCATTCTATATCTGTAGTTGTTGATGGCGCGACATCTAGCCCTTTCTCTGTTACCAGTGGTGTTTCACAGGTCTCTGTTCTCTCACCTACTCTGTTCCTTCTCTTCATCAATGATCTTCTACAATCCCCATCTTCCTCTCTTCTTCATGCCTTTGCTGATGATTCTACCCTTCACTTTTCCTCTGCCTTTTCTTCACAACCTTCATCTGTTACTCGCAATCAATCTCGTATCACTCTTTCTTCTACTCTTAACTCCGATTTACAGAGAGGATCTGAGTGGGGCACTAAAAATTTAGTTATATTCAATGCCTCCAAGACACAGTTTCTGGCTATCTATTTATCTTCTTCTTGTCCTGATAACCCTGTTGTCTTTGAAACTAATGAAATTTACCCTCTTAACTCTATCAGCATATTAGGAATCCATAAAACCTCTAACTTGTCTTGGAGGAATCACATAATCCAAATTTCTAAATCTTCATCCAAAAAATTGGGGGTTTTGTTTCGTTCTTGTCATTACTTTTCCTCTTTACAGTCACTTAAAATTTACAAAGGTCTTATCTGTCCTTGCTTAGAATACTGCTCACGCATCTGGGGTGGTTCTTCCTTTACTTATCTTCTTGATAGGGTTGAATCTAAGGCAGTCAGACTCATTAATGATCCTTCTCTTACTTCTAACCTGGATTCTCTCTCTCTTCGCCGTAAGGTATCTTCCCTTTCTCTTTTCAATCGTTACTACTTTCATCGCTGCTCTGATGAGTTTGCTAGTTGCATCCCTCCTCCACTGCCGAGGCTGCATAATACTCGCCAAGCGGCCTCATCTCTCAGGTACACTGCCGAGTTTTGTAGCTCGCTGATTGGTCAGTACAGCGACTGCTTCTTCCCATCTACCTCCAGACTCTGGAACTCTCTTCCTCCTTCTGTCTTTCCTAATTCTTATGACCTTTCATCCTTCAAAAAGCAGATCTATTGTCATCTCAGAGCCTAGTCCTCCATATATCTGGGTCTTCTGTACTTTGACTGTTTTTTTCTGTCTGTCGTTTTCCTTTGTGTGACATTACCTCATCTCTGTCTTGTCCTTAACCTTTTTCTTTTCCTTCGTCTTGGTATTTTCTCGTGCCCGGGCCTTTATTGATGAGGGCAGTTTCTGCCTGTCTCGGTATCACACTCATAAAAAAAAAAAAAAATATATATATATATATATATATATATATATATATATATATATATATATATATATATATATATATATATATATATATATATATATATATATATAAATATATATATATAAATATATATATATATATATATATATATATATATATATATATATATATATATATATATATATATATATATATATATATATATATATATATATATATATATATATATATATATATATATATATATATATATATATATATATATATATATATATATATATATATATATATATATATATATATACTAGCTCTCCTCAGATAGGA
>JAXCGZ010023296.1:0-49464 GCA_037179515.1 Halocaridina rubra
TAGTATGTGGTCCTGAGGATATTGTAAACATACACCAACTAGGTAAATATTCGAGGGAAGGAAAGCCGAGACCAACAAAAGTAACCTTTGAGAGAGGGGAGACATGTAGGGAAATATTGTTGAGAAAAAAAAGTCTAAAAGACCTTCAAGAATGCAAAGAAGTGTTCATTAGACGATACAGAACACAGGAAGAGATGGGAAAGATAAAAAACTTGTTGCAAGAGGCAAGAAGGTTAAATGATGAAAGAAATGAAGAAGAGAAGAAAAATTTTCGTTACGGAATACTTCCAGACAAAGGGGAGATAAAGAAGATAATGACAGAAGATCAGGGGATGGGGCCTCATTAAGATTGTTATACACAAATGCTGATGGATTAGCTGGTAAGGCAGTAGAATTAAAAGATAGGATTCACAACAGTAAGGCAGATATAGTAGCAATTACAGAGACTAAGTTGAGTGAGGACATAAACAGTGTCACAGTTTTTCCTAAGGGCTTCAGAATACTAAGGGTCGAAAGATCTGAGAGGACTGGTGGAGGGATAGCACTGCTCATAAGTGAGAGGATTCAAGTTGAAGAGATAAACTTGGCTATAGAAAGTGAGTTCAGGGAATTTCTT
The DNA here is from genome assembly GCA_037179515.1 of Halocaridina rubra. NCBI lineage: Eukaryota > Metazoa > Arthropoda > Malacostraca > Decapoda > Atyidae > Halocaridina > Halocaridina rubra. Next base: position 617 of record JAXCGZ010023296.1, read on the forward strand.
GTTGCTCGCATAAATACTGGGTCAGAGAGCATTATAATAACTGTTGTATACAACCCACCAAGGAACCAAAATAGGCTTGAAATTTATGAGGAAAGTCATATAGGTACGATTGAAGTCATAAACTCAGTTGTTAACATGGCGCGGGAGAAAAAATGTAGGATTTTGATTATGGGAGACTTTAATCATAAAGAGATAGATTGGATAAATCTTGACCCACACAGTGGTGAGGACTCCTTTGGGGCAAGATTCCTAGATTGCGTACAAGGGAATTTCCTACACCAACATGTAATGGAACCAACAAGAGCCAGGGGTGGGGATGAGCCATCACTACTTGATCTGGTGTTCACAGATAATGTGTTGGATATTGAAAATATTGAGTATGAACCACCAATTGGAAAGAGTGACCACTGTGTGTTGTTGATGGAGTATATCATTGAAGACATTCTTCCTGAGAGTAGAGGCACTGAGGACATGAGGAGGAACTATCAGAAAGGAGATTACATCAAAATGAATGAGCTTTTTGCAGTTATTGACTGGAGAACCTTATTTTACAACAAATCTGTACAAGAAATGTATGACATCTTTTGTGAGAAATATGGGAAGATAGTAGATTGCTGCATACCTGTCACCAAAGTAGGTGTAATTCATGCCAGAGAGAAATGGTTCGATAATGGGTGTAAAAGAGCTAAGGAGTGGAGAGACAAATGCTGGAAAAGGTATAGGAGGAGAAAAAACATAAATGCCTGGCAAACCTACAAAAGAGCAAGAAACGACTACCTAAGTAAAAGGAGAGAGGCAGAGAAAGATTATGAGAGGGACATCACCAGGAAGGCTAAAGAAAATCCCAAGCTTTTCCACAGCTTTATCAGAGGAAAACTGAAGGTAAAAGAACAGGTTTTAAGGCTAAAGAGAGCGGATGGAAGCATCACTGAGACGGACGAAGAGATCTGCAAAGAATTGAACAAGGAGTTTCAGTCAGTATTTACAGTAGAATATACCCCACCCCCTCAGATTGCAGTGATAGAAGCTCAAGGGCCGGTATTAGAGAACATCAACCTTACAGCCACAGAGGTATGCAAAGCGCTGATGGATTTAGATGTTCATAAAGCTACAGGTCCTGATGACATATCCCCTCATGTGCTTAAAAAATGCGCAAACACAATATCAGTGGCACTAAGTATCATATTTAAGGAGTCATTGGAGTCGGGGGAGATTCCAAGATGCTGGAAACAAGCAAATGTGATACCTATCTTCAAAAAGGGAAGGAGGGATACGGCTCTGAACTATAGACCAGTTTCCTTGACCAGCATAGTTTGCAAACTTATGGAGAAACTACTAAGGAAACATATCTCTCTTCACTTGGAATCCTTCAACTTTTTGTCAGTGAGGCAACATGGCTTCAGAGAAGGAAGATCAACAGTAACAAACTTATTAGAATTTTATGATGAGGTAAGCCAAATCTTACAGGAAAGAGAGGGCTGGGCAGATTGCATATTCCTAGACTTCCAGAAAGCGTTTGACACTGTTCCACATGGGAGACTTATTAGGAAGCTGCAATCAATGGCTAGAATAGGTGGAAATGTCTTGGAATGGATAAAAACTTACTTAGAAGGAAGGGAACAGAGGGTTAGAGTAAGACACTCAGTGTCTGAATGGAGAAGAGTTAGTAGTGGAGTTCCACAGGGTTCAGTTTTAGGGCCACTTTTGTTCCTTGTATATGTAAATGACCTACCAGAGTCTGTAAATTCATTCATGAATATGTTTGCAGATGATGCAAAGATTGTGAAGAAAGTAAAAAACGAGAACAATGGTAGAGAACTTCAGGAGGATCTAAATAATCTGCATGAGTGGTCAGAAAAGTGGCTAATGAAATTCAATACCTCAAAATGTAAGGTAATGAGAATGGGTACAAGTGCAAGAAGGTCCAAGCTTGACTACTCGGTGGCTGGAGTACAACTTCAGGAGACAGAAAATGAGAGAGATCTAGGAGTAAACATATTGGCAGATTTGTCTCCAGAAATACATATAAATGGCGTAGTAAGGGCAGCATATGCATTCTTATCAAATGTAAGGGTAGCCTTCAGGCACATGGACAAGGAAATGTTCAGAAATATTTATGTAACCTATGTGAGGCCAAAACTCGAATATGCAGCCCCCTTTTGGAATCCGCACTTGAAAAAGCACATAGCTAAGCTTGAAAAAGTTCAAAGACATGCCACGAAACTGGTGCCAGAAATACGCAATCTCGGTTATGATGAGAGGCTGAGGGAATTAGACTTGCCATCACTCGAAGCTAGAAGAGTAAGGGGGGATATGGTGACAGTCTTTAAATTCCTTCATGGTTATGATAGAGTGGATAGGGATCGATATTTCGATATGGCTGGCTCTAGAACTAGAGGTCATAGTTTGAAGCTTCGGAAGAAAACTTGTTTGCAGGATGTAAGGAAATACTTTTTCAGTGTAAGAGTAGTTGATAATTGGAATTCGCTAAGCGAGGAGGTAGTTAATGCTACCTCAATCCATAGTTTTAAGGACAGGTATGATAAGTATCACTAAGTCTAAAAATGGAACCGATCAGGAGACGGGAAGATACGAGCTTTGGGCTCTTTCCCGTAAACATAATTAGGTAATAATTAGGTAATCACACACACACACACACACACACACAGCGAGGAGGTAGTTAATGCTATCTCAATCCATAGTTTTAAGGACAGGTATGATAAGTATCACTAAGTATAAAATGGAACCGATCAGGAGACGGGAAGATACGAGCTTTGGGCTCTTTCCCGTAAACACAATTAGGTAATCACAATTAGGTAATCACACACACACACACACACACACACACACACACACACACACACACACACACACACACCATAAAGAGATAGATTGGATAAATCTTGACCCACACAGTGGTGAGGACTCATTTGGGGCAAGATTCCTAGATTGCGTACAAGGGAATTTCCTACACCAACATGTAATGGAACCAACAAGAGCCAAGGGTGGGGATGAGCCATCACTACTTGATCTGGTGTTCACAGATAATGTGTTGGATATTGAAAATATTGAGTATGAACCACCAATTGGAAAGAGTGACCACTGTGTGTTGTTGATGGAGTATATCATTGAAGACATTCTTCCTGAGAGTAGAGGCACTGAGGACATGAGGAGGAACTATCAGAAAGGAGATTACATCAAAATGAATGAGCTTTTTGCAGTTATTGACTGGAGAACCTTATTTTACAACAAATCTGTACAAGAAATGTATGACATCTTTTGTGAGAAATATGGGAAGATAGTAGATTGCTGCATACCTGTCACCAAAGTAGGTGTAATTCATGCCAGAGAGAAATGGTTCGATAATGGGTGTAAAAGAGCTAAGGAGTGGAGAGACAAATGCTGGAAAAGGTATAGGAGGAGAAAAAACATAAATGCCTGGCAAACCTACAAAAGAGCAAGAAATGACTACCTAAGTAAAAGGAGAGAGGCAGAGAGAGATTATGAGAGGGACATCACCAGGAAGGCTAAAGAAAATCCCAAACTTTTCCACAGCTTTATCAGAGGAAAACTGAAGGTAAAAGAACAGGTTTTAAGGCTAAAGAGAGCGGATGGAAGCATCACTGAGACGGACGAAGAGATCTGCAAAGAATTGAACAAGGAGTTTCAGTCAGTATTTACAGTAGAAAATACCCCACCCCCTCAGATTGCAGTGATAGAAGCTCAAGGGCCGGTACTAGAGAACATCAACCTTACAGCCACAGAGGTATGCAAAGCGCTGATGGATTTAGATGTTCATAAAGCTACAGGTCCTGATGACATATCCCCTCATGTGCTTAAAAAATGCGCAAACACAATATCAGTGGCACTAAGTATCATATTTAAGGAGTCACTGGAGTCGGGGGAGATTCCAAGATGCTGGAAACAAGCAAATGTGATACCTATCTTCAAAAAGGGAAGGAGGGATACGGCTCTGAACTATAGACCAGTTTCCTTGACCAGCATAGTTTGCAAACTTATGGAGAAACTACTAAGGAAACATATCTCTCTTCACTTGGAATCCTTCAACTTTTTGTCAGTGAGGCAACATGGCTTCAGAGAAGGAAGATCAACAGTAACAAACTTATTAGAATTTTATGATGAGGTAAGCCAAATCTTACAGGAAAGAGAGGGCTGGGCAGATTGCATATTCCTAGACTTCCAGAAAGCGCTTGACACTGTTCCACATGGGAGACTTATTAGGAAGCTGCAAGCAATGGCTAGAATAGGTGGAAATGTCTTGGAATGGATAAAAACTTACTTAGAAGGAAGGGAACAGAGGGTTAGAGTAAGACACTCAGTGTCTGAATGGAGAAGAGTTAGTAGTGGAGTTCCACAGGGTTCAGTTTTAGGGCCACTTTTGTTCCTTGTATATGTAAATGACCTACCAGAGTCTGTAAATTCATTCATGAATATGTTTGCAGATGATGCAAAGATTGTGAAGAAAGTAAAAAACGAGAACAATGGTAGAGAACTTCAGGAGGATCTAAATAATCTGCATGAGTGGTCAGAAAAGTGGCTAATGAAATTCAATACTTCAAAATGTAAGGTAATGAGAATGGGTACAAGTGCAAGAAGGCCCAAGCTTGACTACTCGGTGGCTGGAGTACAACTTCAAGAGACAGAAAATGAGAGAGATCTAGGAGTAAACATACTGGCAGATTTGTCTCCAGAAATACATATAAATGGCGTAGTAAGGGCAGCATATGCATTCTTATCAAACGTAAGGGTAGCCTTCAGGCACATGGACAAGGAAATGTTCAGAAATATTTATGTAACCTATGTGAGGCCAAAACTCGAATATGCAGCCCCCTTTTGGAATCCGCACTTGAAAAAGCACATAGCTAAGCTTGAAAAAGTTCAAAGACATGCCACGAAACTGGTGCCAGAAATACGCAATCTCGGTTATGATGAGAGGCTGAGGGAATTAGACTTGCCATCACTCGAAGCTAGAAGAGTAAGGGGGGATATGGTGACAGTCTTTAAATTCCTTCATGGTTATGATAGAGTGGATAGGGATCGATATTTCGATATGGCTGGCTCTAGAACTAGAGGTCATAGTTTGAAGCTTCGGAAGAAAACTTGTTTGCAGGATGTAAGAAAATACTTTTTCAGTGTAAGAGTAGTTGATAATTGGAATTCGCTAAGCGAGGAGGTAGTTAATGCTATCTCAATCCATAGTTTTAAGGACAGGTATGATAAGTATCACTAAGTCTAAAAATGGAACCGATCAGGAGACGGGAAGATACGAGCTTTGGGCTCTTTCCCGTAAACACAATTAGGTAATCACAATTAGGTAATCACACACACACACACACACACACACACACACACACACATATATATATATATATGGAAGGAAAGGCCCATTATATAAAACAACGAAAATATATGTAAATATAAAGTATTTATTAATTTCGTGACCTAAACTGGTCACCTTCTCAAAGTACAATGGCAAGAGATACAACTAGCAAAACAGAAGAAAACATGAAAAGAAGGAGACAAAAGAGCCGCCCAGGAGTCCTATACATGGGATTAATAGATAACACTCTTAAAGGCCCGCCGGGGTTAGTCAGTAATCCCCACAAACAGGCCGCAAAAGTAATTAAAGTCCATACTTGGCTAAATTGTATTAACAAAAGATTCTAAATAATAGTAATTATATATATATATATATATATATATATATATATATATATATATATATATATATATATATATATATATATATATATATATATATATATATATATATATATATATACAGTGTTCCCTCCATTATCACGGTAGATCGGTTCTGGGACCCGGCACGAACCAGGAAAATCGCGAAGTAGGATTTGCCTCCTTTTTTTTTTTTTTAATATATATATAGATGATTATGACACCAGGACAGGCCAAAGGTTATAAAATAAAACGGCCTTTATCAGGCTGTAAAGAGAAACAGAGATGGAGAGTGTAATGACCTGTCAGATGTGAAGGGATTATAAAAGATGTGTAATGAATATCCAGCTCTCTGCTGGGTTTACTATACCTCTGCATTACCTTCATGATGTCTATTCTAAAAATTCTCCTTGGAATATTATTATTATTATTATTATTATTATTATTATTATTATTATTATTATTATTATTATTATTGGCATCAATAATTTTCCTTTGATGATGATTGGGGAGATTATTATTATTATTATTATTATTATTATTATTATTATTCATCATTATTATTATTATTATTATCATTATTACTACGAATTCGTAATTAAACCATTATTTTTACTATAAATAATGTAGTTTTGGTTGAACAAGAGTTACTTACAGGTTCTCTCTCTCTCTCTCTCTCTCTCTCTCTCTCTCTCTCTCTCTCTCTCTCTCTCTCTCTCTCTCTCTCTCTCTCTCTCTCTCTCTCTCTCTCTCTCTCTCTCTCCAACATTCTATTCTACCCAACCCCCCACACTCTCTTTGTCCCAGCCAACTAGGGAGAGGCACTTTACACAGTTATTGAAAGTAAATAAACCAACAGATGTACAAACAATGATGAGCCCTTAATAATAATAATAATGATGATGATGATAATAATCTCCACAATCATCATCAAAGGAAAATTATTGTTGCCAATAATAATAATAATAATAATAATAATAATAATAATAATAATAATAATAATAATAATAATAATAATAAGATCTAGGCAGAATTATTGGAATAGACATCATGAAAGTAATGCAGAGGTATATTAAAACCCAGCAGAGAGCTGGATATTCATTACACATCTTTTATAATCCCTCCACATCTGACAGGTCATTACACTCTCCATCTCTGTTTCTCTTTACAGCCTGATAAAGGCCTGTCCTGGTATCATAATCATCTTCATTTTTTTTTTTTTTTTTTAAGGCTGATCCTACTTCGCGATTTTCCTGGTTCGCGCCGGGTCCCGGAACCGAACTACCGCGATAAGGGAGGGAACAATATATATATATATATATATATATATATATATATATATATATATATATATATATATATATATATATATATATATATATATATATATACAGTGTTACCCCAGTTATTCGCACTTCCTGGTTCGCTTTCTCACTCTATCGCGGTTTTTTTTTGGATAAATTATTATTTTATTTCATGGGTATATGCAAAAATATTAAAATATTAAAAAAAAAATTCAGAGTATTTTCATTTTTTTTTTTTATAGAAAAAACATATTTCAATATCTAATTGATAAAAAAAATTATTTCTCAGCCTACGAAAAATAAAACAGTAAAAAATAGTAAAAAACATAAATGTAGATAGATAGATACGTTTATTGACCACCTCTTTTGAAAAGTACAGTATAATCTTTACAAAAGGAATATTTGATCCAAATTACAGTGAATAATTACAATAGATTTTGTACAATCATCAAATAAGTAGATGAATTTTAAATTAATATACATGGTACTAATAACTGAATGATATACATACGTACAGTATAACTCACAGTATTGCATTATACGAAATAGTGTTCGATAGCGTACAATGTATTGGGGTCACAGCTACGTGAGCTAGCATATATATTTATATTTCCAGTAGTTTCATGATTTTATTGATAAAAAAAAACGGATTTATTAGCCTAAGAATAATAAAACAGTAAAAAACATAAATACTAACAGTATTGCAACATGTAAAATACGATACCGCTATCAGCGTTTTGGACAAAGACTCGTTCAGTCTAACTCACGTTTTGCTTGTGTTCGATAACGTACAATGTATTGGGGTCGAAGCTACGTGAGCTAGCATATATATTTATATTTCCAGTAGTTTCATGATTTTATTGATAAAAAAAACGTATTTCTTAGACTAAGAATAATATAACAGTAAAAAAATAGTAAAATATATAAATACTAACAGTATTGCAACATGTAAAATACGATACCGCTATCAGCGTTTCGGACAAAGGCTTCCACCATCTTCCATTGTCTCGCCTCACTCGTGTGCGCCATTCATGTTGTGCTTATTATTATTAATATGTTTTGCTTGTGATTTTTTTACTCACATATTTTAACCTTTGCAATGCCTCCCAAGCATCCTTCATCTTCTAAGGCTTCTTGTAGTGAGCCTAAGCAGCAAAGGAAAATGTTAACCATTGTAGATAAAGTGAAACTCTTAGATATGTTGAAAGAAGGAAAAAAGTTTGTGGATGTCGGCCGCTATTTTACGTAAACGTAAATATTATTGTAAAATATGGAACCTATTAATGTCAAGTCATCATCACCTCATTCATGGTAAGTTTTCCTATCACTTTCATAAAAAAATTACGTTGCTTGCTGTTATTTATAATGTAAAGGGTGTTTTTTTAACAGTACAGGGAGGGTTTATACAGTGTAAACATAAAAATACGTTAAAATGTCGATGTACATATAGGCTGATCTCTACACCACGGATTTCCGTGTTCGCGCCGGGTCCCGGAACCGAACTACCGCGATGAGTGAGGCAACACTGTATATATATACAGTGTTCCCCCGGTTATTTGTGTTTCTTGGTTCACGTTCTCACTGTATCGCGGTTTTTTTGATAAGTTATTATTTTATTTTATGGGTACAGTGTTACCCCAGTTATTCGTGCTTCTTGGTTCGCGTTCTCACTCTATCGCGGTCTTTATTGGATAAATTATTATTTTATTTTATGGGTATACGCAAAAATATTAAAATATTGAAGAAGAAAAAATTTTCAGTATTTTCATTATTTTTTTAAATTTACGTTGCGTGCTGTTATTTATAATGTAAAGGGTGTTTTTTTAACAGTGCAGAGAGGGTTTATACAGTTCGTAAACGAAAAAATAATTGTAAATGAGTATGTGTGTCACGTCATCATCACCTCATTCATGGTAATTTTATCTATCATTTTCATAAAAATTTACGTTGCTTGCTGTTATTTATAATGTAAAGGGTGTTTTTTTTAACAGTGCAGGGAGGGTTTATACAGTACGTAAACGAAAAAATAATTGTAAATGAGTATGTATGTCACGTCATTATCACTTCATTCACCGTAATTTTATCTATCACTTTCATAAAAATTTACGTTGCTTGCTGTTATTTATAATGTAAAGGGTGTTTCTTTAACAGTGCAGGGAGGGTTTATACAGTATGTAAACGAAAAAATAATTGTAAATGAGTATGTATGTCACGTCATTATCACCTCATTCACCGTAATTTTATCTATCACTTTCATAAAAATTTACGTTGCTTGCTGTTATTTATAATGTAAAGGGTGTTTCTTTAACAGTGCAGGGAGGGTGTATACAGTACGCAAAAGAAAAAATAATTGTAAATGAGTATGTATGTCACGTCATTATCACCTCATTCACCGTAATTTTATTTATCACTTTCATAAAAATTTACGTTGCTTGCTGTTATTTATAATGTAAAGGGTCTTTTTTTAACAGTGCAGGGAGGGTTTATACAGTACGTAAACGAAAAAATAATTGTAAATGAGTATGTATGCCACGTCATTATCACCTCATTCACCGTAATTTTATCTATCACTTTCATAAAAATTTACGTTGCTTGCTGTTATTTATAATGTAAAGGGTGTTTTTTTAACAGTGCAGGGAGGGTTTATACAGTACGTAAACGAAAAAATAATTGTAAATGAGTATGTATGTCACGTCATTATCACCTCATTCACCGTAATTTTATTTATCACTTTCATAAAAATTTACGTTGCTTGCTGTTATTTATAATGTAAAGGGTGTTTTTTTAACAGTGCAGGGAGGGTTTATACAGTACGTAAACAAAAAAATAATTGTAAATGAGTATGTATGTCACGTCATTATCACCTCATTCACCGTAATTTTATCTATCACTTTCATAAAAATTTACGTTGCTTGCTGTTATTTATAATGTAAAGAGTGTTTTTTCAAAAGTGCAGGGAGGGTTTATACAGTACATAAACGAAAAAATAATTGCAAATGAGTATGTATGTCACGTCATCATCACATTCACGGTAAGTTTTCCTATCACTTTCATAAAAATTTACGTTGCTTGCTGTTATCTATAATGCTAAAGGTGTTTTTTTTAACAGTGCAGGGAGGGTTTATACAGTACGTAAACGAAAAAATAATTGTAAATGATATGTATGTCACGTCATTATCACCTCATTCACTGTAATTTTATCTATCACTTTCATAAAAATTTACGTTGCTTGCTGTTATTTATAATGTAAAGGGTGTTTTTTTAACAGTGCAGGGAGGGTTTATACAGTGTAAACGTAAAAATATATTAAAATATCTATGTACATATAGGCGGATCCTACTTCGCGGATTTCCTGGTTCGCGGCGGGTCCAGTCACCGAACTACCGCGATAAGTGAGGCAACACTGTATATGCAAAAATATTAAAATATTAAAAAAAAAAAATTCTCAGGATTGAAATTTTTTTTATTAAAAAAAAACATATTTCATTATCTAATTGATAAAAACGATTTATTTCCCAGCCTACGAATAATAAAACAGTAAAAAATAGTAAAAAATATAAATTTAGATAGATAGATAGATACGTTTATGGACCACCTCTTTTGAAAAGTAAAGTATAATCTTTATAAAAGGAATATTTGGTCCAAATTACAATGAATAAATACAATGGATTTTGTACAATCATCAAATAAGTAAATGAATTTTAAATTAACATACATTGTACTAATAACTGAATGATATACGTACGTACAGTATAACTCACATTATTGCATCATGCGAAATAGTGCTCAATAGGGTAAAATGAAATGGGGTCGCAGTTACGTGAGCTAGCATATATATTTATATTTCCAGTAGTTTCATGATTTTATTGATAAAAAAAACGCATTTATTAGACTAAGAATAATAAAACAGTAAAAAATAGAAAAAAAAAATGAATACTAACAGTATTGCAACATGTAAAATACGATACCGCTATCAGCGTTTCAGACAAAGACTCGTTCAGTCTAACTCACATGTGCGCCGTTCACGTTGTGCTTATTAAACGTTTTGCTTGTGTTCGATAGCGTACAATGTATTGGGGTCGCAGCTACGTGAGCTAGCATATATATTTATATTTCCAGTAGTTTCATGATTTTATTGATAAAAAAACGCATTTCTTAGCCCAAGAATAATAAAAGAGTAAAAAATAGTAAAAAACATAAATACTAACAGTATTGCAACATGTAAAATACGATACCGCTATCAGCGTTTCGGACAAAGGCTTCCACCATCTTCCATTGTCTCGCCTCACTCGTGTGCGCCATTCACGTTGTGCTTATTATTATTAATATGTTTTGCTTGTGATTTTTTTACTCGCATATTTTAACCTTTGCAATGCCTCCCAAGCATCCTTCATCTTCTAAGGCTTCTTGTAGTGAGCCTAAGCAGCAAAGGAAAATGTTAACCATTATAGATAAAGTGAAACTCTTAGATATTTTGAAAGAAGGAAAAAAGTTTGTGGATGTCGGGCACTAATTTACGTACACGTAAAAATTATTGTAAAATACTGTACCTATGTATGTCAAGTCATCATCACCTCATTCACGGTAAGTTTTCCTATCACTATCATAAAAAATTACGTTGCTTGCTGTTATTTATAATGTAAAGGGTGTTTTTTTAACAGTACAGGGAGGGTTTATACAGTGTAAGCGTAAAAATATATTAAAATATCTATGTACATATAGGCTGATCCTACTCCAGGGATTTCCTGGCTCTCGCCGGGTCCCGGAACCAAACTACCGCTGTATGGGGGGAACACTATATATATATATATATATATATATATATATATATATATATATATATATATATATATATATATATATATATATATATATATATATATATATATATATATATATATATATATATATATATAATATATATATATATATATATATATATATATATATATATATATATATATATATATATATATATATATATATATATATATATAAATGTTGCTTGCTGTTATTTATAATGTAAAGGGTGTTTTTTTAACAGTACAGGGAGGGTTTATACAATGTAAGTGTAAAAATATATTAAAATATCGATGTACATATAGGCTGATCCTACTCCACGGATTTCCTGGTTCGCGCTGGGTCCCGGAACCAAACTACCGCTGTATAGGGGGGAACACTGTGTATGTATATATATATATATATATATATATATATTATATATATATATATATATATATATATATATAATATATATATATACAATGCTCCCCCAGTTATTCGCGTTTCTTGGTTCGCGTTTTCACTGTACCACGTTTTATTTTTGGCAAATTATTATTTTATTTTTTGGGTATATGTAAAATATTAATATACTAAAAAATTAAAAGTTCTCATTATTTTCATTTTTTTAATTGAAAAAAACATATTTCATTATCTAATTGATAAAAAAAATTTATTTCCCAGCCTACGAATAATAAAACAGTAAAAAATAGTAAAAAAAATAAATTTAGATAGATACGTTTATTGACCACCTCTTTTGAAAAGTACAGTATAATCTTTACAAAAGGAATATTTTGTCCAAATTACAATGAATAAATACTATAGATTTTGTACAAACATCAAATAAGTAAATGAATTTTAAATGAATATACATTGTACTAATAACTGAATGATATACGTACGTACAGTATAACTCACAGTATTGCATCATGCGAAATAGTGTTCGATAGCATACAATGTATTGGGGTCGCAGCTACGTGAGCTAGCATATATATTTATATTTCCAATAGTTTCATGATTTTATTGATAAAAAATCGTATTTATTAGCCTAAGAATAATAAAACAGTAAAAAAGAGTAAAAAACATAAATACTAACAGTATTGCAACATGTAAAACACGATACCGCTATCAGCGTTTCGAACAAAGACTCGTTCAGTCTAACTCACGTGTGCGCCGTTCACGTTGTGCTTATTAAACGTTTTGCTTGTGTTCGATAGCGTACAATGTATTGGGGTCGCAACTACGTGAGCTAGCATATATATTTATATTTCCAGTAGTTTCATGATTTTATTGATAAAAAAAAAAGTATTTCTTAGCCTAAGAATAATAAAACAGTAAAAAATAGTAAAAAACATAAATACTAACAGTATTGCAACATATAAAATACGATACCGCTATCAGTGTTTTGGACAAAGGCTTCCACCATCTTCCATTGTCTCGCATCACTCGTGTGCACCATTCACGTTGTGCTTATTATTATTAATATATTTTGCTTGTGATTTTCTTACATCACATATTTTAACCTTTGCAATGCCTCCCAAGCATCCTTCATCATCTAAGACTTCTTGTAGTGAGCCTAAGCGGCAAAGGTAAATGTTAACCATTGTAGAAAAAGTGAAACTCTTAGATATGTTGAAAGAAGGTAAAAAGTTTGTGGAGGTCGGCCGCTATTTTACGCAAATGTAAAAATTATTGTAAAATACTGTACCTATGTATGTCACGTCATCATCACCTCATTTACGGTAAATTTTCCTATCACTTTCATAAAAAATTACGTTGCTTGCTGTTATTTATAATGTAAAGGGTGTTTTTTTAACAGTTCAGGGAGGGTTTATTCAGTGTAAACGTAAAAATAAATTAAAATATCTATGTACATATAGGCTGATCCTACTCCCCGGTTTTCCTGGTTCGCGCCGGGTCCCGGAACCGATCTACTGCAATAAGGGGGGAACACTATATATATATATATATATATATATATATATATATATATATATATATATATATATATATATATATATATATATATATATATATATATATATATATATATATATATATATATATATATATATAGATATATATATATATATATATATATATATATATATATATATATATATATATATATATATATATATATATATATATATATATATATATATATATATATATATATATATATATATATATATATATATATATATATATATATATATATATATATATATATATATATATATATATATATATATATATATATATATATATATATATATATATATATATATATATATATATATATATATATATATATATATATATATATATATATATTATATATATATATATATATATATATATATATATATATATATATATATATATATATATATATATATATATATATATATATATATATATATATATATATATATATATATATATATATATATATATATATTATATATATATATATATATATATATATATATATATATATATATATATATATATATATATATATATATATATATATATATATATATATATATATATATATATATATATATATATATATATATATATATATATATATATATATATATATATGAATCATTCTTTACCCCGACCGGGACTCGAACCTAGGACTTATGATTACTAAGTCAAGGCGCTACCACTACACCACAGAAGGTTAAAAGGAATCCAACCTTATAGCTTATATCTGCTATACTTAGGAATGAACGCATTCTAAATGAATGCCACTATGTTCATATTACAGATTCCCCAACCTCACTCGTGGCTTCATTTTAGCATTTAATTCAATTCTCAATCTCATTCGGGCCATGAAATAATCGAATAAGCACATTACATATGTGAAAACATGAATCATTCTTTACCCCGACCGGGACTCGAACCTAGGACTTATGATTACTAAGTCAAGGCGCTACCACTACACCACAGAAGGTTAAAAGGAATCCAACCTAATAGCTTATATCTGCTATACTTAGGAATGAACGCATTCTACCTGAATGCCACTATGTTCATATTACAGATTCCCCAACCTCACTCGTGGCTTCATTTTAGCATTTAATTCAATTCTCAATCTCATTCGGGCCATGAAATAATCGAATAAGCACATTACATATGTGAAAACATGAATCATTCTTTACCCCGACCGGGACTCGAACCTAGGACTTATGATTACTAAGTCAAGGCGCTACCACTACACCACAGAAGGTTAAAAGGAATCCAACCTTATAGCTTATATCTGCTATACTTAGGAATGAACGCATTCTAACTGAATGCCACTATCTTCATATTACAGATTCCCCAACCTCACTCGTGGCTTCATTTTAGCATTTAATTCAATTCTCAATCTCATTCGGGCCATGAAATAATCGAATAAGCACATTACATATGTGACAACATGAATCATTCTTTACCCCGACCGGGACTCGAACCTAGGACTTATGATTACTAAGTCAAGGCGCTACCACTACACCACAGAGGGTTAAAAGGAATCCAACCTTATAGCTTATATCTGCTATACTTAGGAATGAACGCATTCTAACTGAATGCCACTATGTTCATATTACAGATTCCCCAACCTCACTCGTGGCTTCATTTTAGCATTTAATTCAATTCTCAATTTCATTCGGGCCATGAAATAATCGAATAAGCACATTACATATGTGAAAACATGAATCATTCTTTACCCCGACCGGGACTCGAACCTAGGACTTATGATTACTAAGTCAAGGCGCTACCACTACACCACAGAAGGTTAAAAGGAATCCAACCTTATAGCTTATATCTGCTATACTTAGGAATGAACGCATTCTAACTGAATGCCACTATGTTCATATTACAGATTCCCCAACCTCACTCGTGGCTTCATTTTAGCATTTAATTCAATTCTCAATCTCATTCGGGCCATGAAATAATCGAATAAGCACATTACATATGTGACAACATGAATCATTCTTTACCCCGATCGGGACTCGAACCTAGGACTTATGATTACTAAGTCAAGGCGCTACCACTACACCACAGAAGATTAAAAGGAATCCAACCTTATAGCTTATATCTGCTATACTTAGGAATGAACGCATTCTAACTGAATGCCACTATGTTCATATTACAGATTCCCCAACCTCACTCGTGGCTTCATTTTAGCATTTAATTCAATTCTCAATCTCATTCGGGCCATGAAATAATCGAATAAGCACATTAAATATGTGAAAACATGAATCATTCTTTACCCCGACCGGGACTCGAACCTAGGACTTATGATTACTAAGTCAAGGCGCTACCACTACACCACAGAAGGTTAAAAGGAATCCAACCTTATAGCTTATATCTGCTATACTTAGGAATGAACGCATTCCAACTGAATGCCACTATGTTCATATTACAGATTCCCCAACCTCACTCGTGGCTTCATTTTAGCATTTAATTCAATTCTCAATCTCATTCAGGCCATGAAATAATCGAATAAGCACATTACATATGTGAAAACATATGCTTATTCGATTATTTCATGGCCCGAATGAGATTGAGAATTGAATTAAATGCTAAAATGAAGCCACGAGTGAGGTTGGGGAATCTGTAATATGAACATAGTGGCATTCAGTTAGAATGCGTTCATTCCTAAGTATAGCAGATATAAGCTATAAGGTTGGATTCCTTTTAACCTTCTGTGGTGTAGTGGTAGCGCCTTGACTTAGTAATCATAAGTCCTAGGTTCGAGTCCCGGTCGGGGTAAAGAATGATGCATGTTTTCACATATGTAATGTGCTTATTCGATTATTTCATGGCCCGAATGAGATTGAGAATTGAATTAAATGCTAAAATGAAGCCACGAGTGAGGTTGGGGAATCTGTAATATGAACATAGTGGCATTCAGTTAGAATGCGTTCATTCCTAAGTATAGCAGATATAAGCTATAAGGTTGGATTCCTTTTAATCTTCTGCGGTGTAGTGGTAGCGCCTTGACTTAGTAATCATAAGTCCTAGGTTCGAGTCCCGGTCAGGGTAAAGAATGATTCATGTTTTCACATATGTAATGTGCTTATTCGATTATTTCATGGCCCGAATGAGATTGAGAATTGAATTAAATGCTAAAATGAAGCCACGAGTGAGGTTGGGGAATCTGTAATATGAACATAGTGGCATTCAGTTAGAATGCGTTCATTCCTAAGTATAGCAGATATAAGCTATAAGGTTGGATTCCTTTTAACCTTCTGTGGTGTAGTGGTAGCGCCTTGACTTAGTAATCATAAGTCCTAGGTTCGAGTCCCGGTCGGGGTAAAGAATGATTCATGTTTTCACATATGTAATGTGCTTATTCGATTATTTCATGGCCCGAATGAGATTGAGAATTGAATTAAATGCTAACATGAAGCCACGAGTGAGGTTGGGGAATCTGTAATATGAGCATAGTGGCATTCAGTTAGAATGCGTTCATTCCTAAGTATAGCAGATATAAGCTATAAGGTTGGATTCCTTTTAACCTTCTGTGGTGTAGTGGTAGCGCCTTGACTTAGTAATCATAAGTCCTAGGTTCGAGTCCCGGTCGGGGTAAAGAATGATTCATGTTTTCACATATGTAATGTGCTTATTCGATTATTTCATGGCCCGAATGAGATTGAGAATTGAATTAAATGCTAAAATGAAGCCACAAGTGAGGTTGGGGAATCTGTAATATGAACATAGTGGCATTCAGTTAGAATGCGTTCATTCCTAAGTATAGCAGATATAAGCTATAAGGTTGGATTCCTTTTAACCTTCTGTGGTGTAGTGGTAGCGCCTTGACTTAGTAATCATAAGTCCTAGGTTCGAGTCCCGGTCGGGGTAAAGAATGATTCATGTTTTCACATATATAATGTGCTTATTCGATTATATATATATATATATATATATATATATATATATATATATATATATATATATATATATATATATATATATATATATATATATATATATATATATATATATATATATATATATATATATATATATACTGACAAATACATATACATACACATACACATATAGACACATACATACATACATAAATATATATATATATATATATATATATATATATAATATATATATATATATATATATATATATATATATATATATATATATATATATATATATATATATATATATATATATATACAGTGTTCCCCCGGTTATTCGCGTTTCTTGGTTTACGTTCTCACAGTATCGCGGTTTTGTTTTGGATAAATTATAATTTTAATTTATGGGTATATGCAAAAATATTAAAATATTGAAAAACAAAAATTTTCAGTAGTTTCATTTTTTTATTGAAAAATAAAATCATTGTTTAATTGATAAAAAAAATTTATTTCCCAGCCTACGAATAACAAAACAGTAAATAATAGTAAAAAACATAAATTTAGATATACGTACATACAGTATAACTCACAGTATTGCATCATGCGAAATAGTGTCCGATAGCGTACAATGTATTGGGGTCACAGCTACGTGAGCTAGCATATTTATTTATATTTCCAGTAGTTTCATGATTTTATTGATAAAAAAAACGTATTTCTTAGCCTAAGAATAATAAAACAGTAAAAAATAGTAAACAGTATTGCACCACGTAAAATACGATACCGGTATCAGTGTTTCTGAAAACGCAAAGGCTCTCACCTACGTGACCTAGTGATTATTAAAATTTTCATTATTTTATTGATAAAACAAGTATTTCCTAGCCTAAGAATAATATAACGCTAAAAAATAGTAAAAAACATAAATACAGTACTAACAGTATTGCACCATGAAAAATACGATACCTGTATCACGCTTCGGAAAACGCAAAGGCTCTCACCTACGTGACCTAGTGAATATTAAAATTTTCATTATTTTATTGATAAAACAAGTATTCCTAGCCTAAGAATAATAAAACAGTAAAAAATAATAAAAAACATGAAGTACTAACAGTATTGCACCATGTAAAATACGATGCCGCTATCAACGTTTCGGAAAACGAAAATAGTTCATGGAATGCTATTGGCTGAAAGGTCGGGAGACGACGAATCACAGAATTGATTTTCAATATGTTCTGTATCATGGGGTCTGATTGGCTTTTTCATTGAAGTTTGCTTTTCCCTCCAATTTCCAATGTGCCGCCTCACTCGTTCAGTCTAACTCACGTGTGCTTATTAGTATATTTTGCTTGTGATTGTGTTTTCACGCGTAATTTAACCTTTGCAATGCCTCCCAAATGTCCTTCACCTTCTAAGGTTCCTGGTAGTGAGCCTAAGCGGCAAAGGAAAATGTTAACCATTGTAGAAAAAGTGAAACTCTTAAATATGTTGCAAAAAGGAAAAAGCTTTGTGGATGTCGGCCGCTATTTTGGCCTCAATGAATCTACTATGCACTACATCAAAAAGGACGAGGCAAAGATCAGGAAAACAGCGAGCATTTCTTTTGATAAATCAGCGAAGAGGGTCGTAACACCCCGCAATAAGGCAGTAGTGCGGATGGAAGCTGCTTTGGCCCTGTGGATTGCTGATTGCAGAAAGAAAAACATCAGCTTACACACCAATATCATACAAACAAAAGCGAAGAAGCTGTACGAGACATTCGCTGCAAATGAACCCGATGACGACAGTGGCGACCGTGGAGAGGAGGAGGGAGAAGAAGATATCGACGACCCACAACCAGGACCCTCCAGCAATTCTCCATCGAGGATACAACCATTCGTTGCTAGCAATGGATGGTTCTTCAAATTTCAAAAACGCTATGGCCTAAAAAGCGTTTCAGTTTATGGCGAGGCTGCCTCTGCAGATACAGCTGCCGCGGAAAATTACGTCCAGAATAACTTCAAGAAAATTATCGCCGAAGGGGAATATGTTCCTGAGCAAGTCTTCAATATGGCTGAGACTGGGTTATTTTGGAAGAGAAAGCCATCTCGCACTTTTCTCTTCAAGGAAGAAGCTAAAGCCCCGGGATTTAAAGTGCACAAAGATCGCGTTACCCTCATCATGTGCGGGAATGCTGCGGGCTTCATGTTAAAGCCCGGGCTTATCTACAAGTCAAAGAACCCTAGGGCTTTGAAGAACAAGAAAAAGAATATGCTGATAGTGTATTGGATGCATAACCCTAAGGCATGGATCACGAAAAGCCTCTCATCGGACTGGTTTCACCAATGCTTTATCCCTCAGGTAAAACTTTATCTTATGGAAAAAGGCCTTGAATTTAAAGTCCTTCTTTTGATGGATAATGCTGGTGGCCACAAAACCAATCTCCAATATGACGGTGTTCAAGTTGAGTTCCTGCCACCGAATACGACGTCACTGATTCAGCCTATGGATCAAGGCGTTATTCGTGCGTTCAAGGCCCTATACACACGAAATGCCCTGGCGAACCTAGTTGAATCCATGGATTCGGACAAAGAATTCTCATTGAAGACTTACTGGCGTAATTACACGATTGCCACATGCCCAAAAAATTTTCAGAAAGCAATCAAAGAGATGAAGTCTGCCACAATCAATGCCAGCTGGAAGAAATTGTGGCCCGAAGTCATCTACGACTACAAGGGATTTGCTCCTGACGAAGTGCAAAAGGCAGCAGTTGCGAAAGCTGTGAAGTTGGCTGCATTGCTATGAGGAGAAGGCTTTAAATATATGACTCCTGAAGATGTGAATGAACTGATCAATTGCCACTCGCAGCCTTTGCCTGATGAAGACTTGGATGAAATGAGGAAATCAGCGAACGAAGAAGAGGAAGAACTTGAGGAATCGCACGAACAAATTGAAGAACCTGGCCTTACACTCGAACGTTTGGCAGCCATGTATGAACATTTTAAAGCACTCCAACAACTCTCGCTGGAATATGACGATAATATATTTCGTTCAGTGACCTTCTGTAATTTTCTCGACGATGCCATGATTCCTTACCATACCATCTTCCAACAAATGAAGAAACAGCGACAGCAACTCCCCATTACCATGTTCTTCTCCCCCAAAAAGCAGCCGTAGAGCTTTTATTGGCTGCGAAATAATTTCCTCCGGGGCCGAGAAAGATGATCAGCACCTCATTCACGGTAAGTTTACCTATCACGTACATATATATGTCACGTAATCATCACCTCATTCACCGTAATTTTATCTATCACTTTCATAAAAATTTACGTTGCTTGCTGTTATTTATAATTTAAAGGGTGTCTTTTTAACAGTACAGGGAGGGTTTATACAGTACGTAAAGGTAAAAATAATTGTAAAATACCTATGTATGTCATGTCACCATCACCTTATTCACCGTAATTTTATCTATCACTTTCATAAAAATTTACGTTGCTTGTTGTTATTTATAATGTAAAGGGAGTTTTTTTAACAGTGCAGGGAGGGTTTATACAGTACGTAAATGTAAAAATAATTGCAAAATTCCAATGTATGTCACGTCATCGTTACGTTCACAGTAAGTTTTCCTATCACTTTCATAAAAATTTACTTTGCTTGCTGTTATTTATAATGTAAAAGATGTTTTTTTAACAGTGCAGGGAGGGTTTATACAGTACGTAAACGTAAAAATAATTGTAAATAAGTATGTCATGTAATTACCACTTCCTTCACTGTAATTTTATCTATCACTTTCATATAAATTTACGTTGCATGCTGTTATTTATGAAGAAAAAGGTGGTATGTTAACAATACAGGGAGGGTTTATACAGTGTAAATGTAAAAATAAGTTAAAATATCTATGTGCATATAGGCTGATCCTACTCCCCGGTTTTCCTGGTTCGCGCCGGGTACCGAAACCGAACTACCGCGATAAGGGGAGGAATACTGTATACATATATATACATATACATACATACACACCCATACACATATATATTATACATATACAAACATATACATAAACATACACACAAATACACATTCATATATATATATATATATATATATATATATATATATATATATATATATATATATATATATATATATATATATATATATATATATATATATATATATATATATATATATATATATATATATATATATATATATATATATATATATATATATATATATATACGGAAAAGTGGCTAATGAAATTCAATACTTCAAAATGTATGGTAATGAGAATGGGTACAAGTGCAAGAAGGCCCAAGCTTAACTACTCGGTGGCTGGAGTACAACTTTAAGTGACAGAAAATGAGAGAGATCTAGGAGTAAACATACTGGAAAATTTGTCTCCAGAAATACATATAAATGGCATAGTAAGGGCAGCATATGCATTCTTATCAAATGTAAGGGTAGCCTTCAGGCACATGGACAAGGATACGTTTAAAAATATTTATGTAACCTATGTGAGGCCAAAACTCGAATATGCAGCCCCCCATTGGAATCCGCACTTGTAAAAGCACTTAGCTAAGCTTGAAAATGTTCAAAGACATGCCACGAAACTGGTGCCAGAAATACGCAATCTCAGTTATGATGAGAGGTTGAGGGAATTAGACTTACTATCACTCGAAGATAGAAGATTGAGGGGGGATATGGTGACAGTCTTTAAATTCCTTCATGGTTATGATAGAGTAGATAGGGATCGATTTTTTCATATGGCTGGCTCTAGAACTAGAGGTCATAGTTTGAAGCTTCGTAAGTAAACTTCTTTGCAGGATGTAAGGAAATACTTTTTCAGTGTAAGAGTAGTTGATAACTGGAATTCGCTAACCGAGGAGGAAGTTAATACTGTCTTAATCCATAGTTTTAAGGACAGGTATGATAAGTATCACTAAGTATAAAATGGAACCGATCAGGAGACGGGAAAATACAAGCTTTGGGCTCTTTAAAAGTAAACACAATTAGGTAATTACATATACACACATATATACACATACATTCACATATACATACATACATGTATATACCATACATATATATACACAAACACACACACATACATATATATACATACACACACACCCTTCCTTCCAATATATATATATATATATATATATATATATATATATATATATATATATATATATATATATATATATATATATATATATATATATATATATATATATATATATATATATATATATATATATATATATATATATATATATATATATATATACTAAGTTGAGTGAGGACATAAACAGTGTCACAGTTTTTACTAAGGGCTTAAGAATATTAAGGGTTGAAAGATCTGAGAGGACTGGTGGAGGGATAGCACTGCTCATAAGTGAAAGGATTCACAATGAAGAAATAAACTTGGCTATAGAAAGTGAGTTCAAGGAATTTCTTGTTGCTCATATAAATACTGGGTCAGTGAGCATAATAATAACTGTTGTATATAAACCACCAAGGAACCAGAATAGGCTAAAAGTTTATGAGGAGAGTCATATAGGTACTATTGAAGTCATAAACTCAGTTGTTAACATGGCACGGGAGAGAAAATGTAGGATTTTGATTATGGGAGATTTTAATCATAAAGAGATAGATTGGATAAATCTTGACCCACACAGTGGTGAGGACTTATTCGGGGCAAGATTCCTAGATTGCTTAGAAGGGAATTTCCTACACCAACATGTAATGGAACCAACAAGGGCCAGGGGTGGGGATGAGCCATCACTACTTGATCTAGTATTCACAGATAATGTGTTGGATATCGAAAAAATTGAGTATGAACCACCAATTGGAAAGAGTGACCACTGTCTGTTGTTGATGGAGTATATCATTGAAGATATTCTGCCCGAGAGTAGTGGCACAAAGGACATGAGGAGGAACTATCTGAAAGGAGATTAAATCAAAATTAATGAGCTTTTTGCAGTTATTGACTGGAGAACCTTATTTTACAACAAATCTGTACAAGAAATGTATGACATCTTTTGTGAGAAATATGGGAAGATAGTAGATTGCTGCATACCTGTCACCAAAGTAGGTGTAATTCATGCCAGAGAGAAATGGTTCGATAATGAGTGTAAAAGAGCTAAGGAGTGGAGAGACAAAGGCTGGAAAAGGCATAGGGGGAGAAAAAACATAAATGCCTGGCAAACCTACAAAGGAGCAAGAAATGACTACCTTAGTAAAAGAAGAGAGGCAGAGAGAGACTAAGAGAGGGACATCACCAGGAAGGCTAAAGAAAATCCCAAGTTTTTCCACAGCTTTATCCGAGGAAAACTGAAGGTAAAAGAACAGGTTTTAAGGCTAAAGAGAGCAGATGGAAGCATCACTGAGACCGATGAAGAGATCCGCAAAGAACTGAACAAGAAGTTTCAGTCAGTATTTACAGTAGAAAATACCCCACCCCCTCAGATTGCAGAGATAGAAGCTCAAGGGCCGGTATTAGAGAAAATCAACCTTACAGCCACAGAGGTATGCAAAGTGCTGATGGATTTAGATGTTCATAAAGCTACAGGTCCTGATGACATATCCCATTATGTACTAAAAAAATGCGCAAACTCAATATCAGTGGCACTAAGTATCATATTTAAAAAGTCACTGGAGTCAGGGGAGATTCCAAGATGCTGGAAACAAGCAAATGTGATACCTATCTTCAAAAAGTGAAGGTGGGATATGGCTCTGAACTATAGACCAGTTTCCTAGACCAGCATAGTTTGCAAAGTTATGGAGAAACTACTAAGGAAACATATCTCTCTTCACTTGGAATCCTTCAACTTTTTCTCAGTGAGGCAACATGGCTTCAGAGAAGGTAGATCAACAGTAACAAACTTATTAGAATTTTATGATGAGGTAAGCCGAATCTTACAGGAAAGAGAGGGCTGGGCAGATTGTATATTCCTAGACTTCCAGAAAGCGTTTGACACTGTTCCACATGGGACACTTATTAGGAAGCTGCCAGCAATGGCCAGAATAGGTGGAAATGTCTTGGAATGGATAAAAACTTACTTAAATGGAAGGGAACAGAGGGGTAGAGTAAGACACTCAGTGTCTGAATGGAGAAGAGTTAGTAGTGGAGTTCCACAGGGTTCAGTTTTAGGGCCACTTTTGTTCCTTGTATATGTAAATGACCTACCAGAGTCTGTAAATTCATTCATGAATATGATTGCAGATGATGCAAAGATTGTGAAGAAAGTAAAAAACGAGAACAATGGTAGAGAACTTCAAGAGGATATAAGTAGTCTGCATGAGTGGTCAGAAAAGTGGCTAATGAAATTCACTACTTCAAAATGTAAGATAATGAGAATGGGTACAAGTGCAAGAAGGCCCAAGCTTGACTTCTCGGTGGCTGGAGTACAACTTCAAGAGACAGAAAATGAGAGAGATCTAGGAGTAAACATACTGGAAAATTTGTCTCCAGAAATACATATAAATGGCATAGTAAGGGCAGCATATGCATTCTTATCAAATGTAAGGGTAGCCTTCAGGCACATGGACAAGGAAATGTTCAGAAATATTTATGTAACCTATGTGAGGCCAAAACTCGAATATGCAGCCCCCTTTTGGAATCCACACTTGAAAAAGCACATAGCTAAGCTTGAAAAAGTTTAAAGACATTCCACGAAACTGGTGCCAGAAATACTCAATCTCAGGTATGATGAGAGGCTGAGGGAATTAGACTTACCATCACCCGAAGCTAGAAGATAGAGGGGGGATATGGAGACAGTCTTTAAATTCCTTCATGGCTATAATAGAGTGGATAGGGATCGATATTTTGATAAGGGTGGCTCTACATCTAGAGGTCATAGTTTGAAGCTTCGTAAGAAAACTTCTTTGCAGGATGCAAGGAAATACTCTTTCAGTATAAGAGTAGTTGATAATTGAAATTTGCTAAGCGAGGAGGTAGTTAATGCTATCGCAATACATAGTTTCAAGGACAGGTATGATAAGTATCAGTAAGTATAAAAGGGAAGCGATCAGGAGACGGGAAGATACAAGCTTTGGGCTCTTTCCCGTAAACACAATTATGTAAATACAATTAGTTAAATATATATATATATATATATATATATATATATATATATATATATATATATATATATATATATACAGTGATCCTTTGCTGGATCGCGTTTCTTGGCTCGCGTATTCACTGTACCGCGATTTTTTTTTGGCATATTATTTTGATTTTTTTGGGGTTGGCATATGCAAAAATATTAAAATATTAAAAAAAAAATTTCAGTATTTTCAGTTTTTTTATTGAAAAAAAACATATTTCATTATCTAATTTATAAAAAAAAATTATTTCTCAGCCTACGAATAATAAAACAGTAAATAATAGTAAAAAACATAAATTTAGATATACAGCATAACTCACAGTATTGCATCATGTCAATTAGAGTCCGATAGCGTACAATGTATTGGGGTTGCAGCTACGTGAGCTAGCATATATATTTATATTTCCAGTAGTTTCATGATTTTATTGATAAAAAAACTTATTTCTTAGCCTAAGAATAATAAAACAGTAAACAATAGTAAAAAACATAAATACTAACAGTATTGCAACATTTAAATACGATACCGCTATCAGCGTTTCTGACAAAGGCTCGTTCAGTCTAACTCACGTGTGCGCCATTCACGTTGTGCTTATTAAACGTTTTGCTTGTGTCCGATAGCGTACAATTTATTGGGGTCGCAGCTACGTGAGCTAGCATATATATTTATATTTCCAGTAGTTTCATGATTTTATTGATTAAAGAAAAAACTATTTCTTAGCCTAAGAATAATAAAACAATAAAAAATAGTAAAAGACATAAATACTAACAGTATTGCAAGATGTAAAATATGATACCGCTATCAGCGTTTCTGACAAAGGCTCGTTCAGTCTAACTCACATGTGCGCCATTCACATTGTGCTTATTAAACGTTTTGCTTGTGTCCGATAGCGTACAATGTATTGGGGTCGCAGCTACGTGAGCTAGCATATATATTTATATTTCCAGTAGTTTCATGATCTTATTGATAAAAAAAACCTATTTCTTAGCCTAAAAATAATAAAACAGTAAAAGACTGCAAAAAACATAAATACTAACAGTATTGCAACATGTAAAATACGATACCGTTATCAGCGTTTCGGACAAAGGCTTCCACCATCTTCCATTGTCTCGCCTCACTCGTGTGCGCCGTTCACGTTGTGCTTATTAATACGATTTGCTTGTGATTTTTTTACTCGCATATTTTAACCTTTGCAATGCCTCCCAAGCATCCATCATCTTCTAAGGCTTCTTGTAGTAAGCCTAAGCGGCAAAGGAAAATGTTAACTATAACAGATAAGGTAAGTTTACCTATCACGTACATATAAATTTACGCTGCATGCTGTTATTTATAAAGTAAAGGGTGGTTTTTTAACAGTGCAGGGAGGCTTTATACAGTAAACATAAAATTAATTGTAAACTACCTATGTACATGAGTATGTCATATAAATTTACGCTTGCATGCTGTTATTTACGAAGTAAAGGGTGGTTTGTTAACAGTACAGGGAGGGTTTTTACAGATTATACGGTGTAAACGTAAAAATAAATTAAAATATCTATGTACATTTAGGCTGATCCTACTCCACGGTTTTCCTGTTTCGCGCCGGGTCCCAGAACCGAACCCCCGCGGTAATGGGGGGATCACTGTGTGTATATATATATATATATATATATATATATATATATATATATATATATATATATATATATATATATATATATATATATATATATATATATATATATATATATATATATATATATATATATATATATATATATATATATATATATACAGTGTTCCTTCAATTATCGCGAAGGTTCGGTTTCGGGACCCGACACACGACAGGAAAATCGCGGAGTACTATCAGCCTATATGTACATAGATATTTTAATTTATTTTTACATTTACACCGTATAAACTATATAAACCCTCCCTGTACTGTTAACGAACCACCCTTTACTTCATAAATAACAGCATGCAAGCGTAAATTTATATGACATACTCATGTACATAGGTATTTTACAATTATTTTTACATTTACTGTATAAGCCCTCCCTGCACTGTTAAAAAATCACCCTTTACTTTATAAATAACAGCATGCAACGTAAATTTATATGTACGTGATAGGTAAACTTACCTTATCTGTTATGGTTAACATTTTCCTTTGCCACTTAGGCTCTCTACAAGAAGCCTTAGAAGATGAAGGATGCTTGGAAGGCATTGCAAAGGTTAAAATATGCGAGTAAAAAAATCACAAGCAAAACGTATTAATAAGCACAACGTGAACGGCGCACACGAGTGATGTGAGACAATGGAAGATGGTGGAAGCCTTTGTCCGAAAAGCTGATAGCGGTATTGTATTTTACATGTTGCAATACTGTTAGCATTTATGCTTTTTACTATTTTTTACTGTTTTATTATTCTTAGGCTATGAAATACGTTTTTTTTAATCAATAAAATCATAAAACTACTGGAAATATAAATATATATACTAGCTCACGTAGCTGCGACCCCAAAACATTGTACGCTATCGAACACAAGCAAAACATTTAATAAGCACAACATGAACGGCGCACACGTGAGTTAGACTGAACGAGCCTTTGTCCGAAACGCTGATAGCGGTATCGTATTTTACATGTTGCAATACTGTTAGTAGTTATGGTTTTTACTATTTTTTACTGTTTTATTATTCTTAGGCTAAGAAATACGTTTTTTTTTATCAATAAAATCATGAAACTATTGGAAATATAAATATATATGCTAGCTCACGTAGCTGCGACCCCAATACATGGTACGCTATCGAACACTATTTCGCATGATGCAATACTGTGAGTTATACTGTACGTACGTATATCATTCAGTTATTAGTACAATGTATATTAATTTAAAATTCATTTACTTATTGATGATTGTACAAAATCTATTGTATTTATTCATTGTAATTTGAACCAAATATTCCTTTTGTAAAGATTATACTTTTCAAAAGAGGTGGTCAATAAACGTATCTATCTATCTATCTAAATTTATGTTTTTTACTATATTTTACTGTTTTATTATTCGTAGGCTGGGAAATAAATTTTTTTTAATCAATTAGATTATGAAATATGTTTTTTCAATAAAAAAATGAAAATACTGAGAATTTTTATTTTTTTAATATTTTAATATTTTTGTATATACCCATAAAATAAAATAATAATTTATCAATAAAGAAAAAAGCGATACAGTGTGAACTAAAACCAAGAAACGTGAATAACCGGGGGAACACTGTATATATATATATATATATATATATATATATATATATATATATATATATATATATATATATATATATATATATATATATATATATATATATATATATATTATATATATATATATATATATATATATATATATATATATGTATGTATATATGTATGTATGTATTTACCTAATTGTGTTTACGGGATAGAGCCCAAAGCTCGTATCTTCCCGTCTCCTGATCGGTTCCATTTTATACTTAGTGATACTTATCATACCTGTCCTTAAAACTATGGATTGAGATAGCATTAACTACCTCCTCGCTTAGCGAATTCCAATTATCAAATACTCTTACACTGAAAAAGTATTTCCTTACATCCTGCAAAGAACTTTTCTTACGAAGTTTCATACTATGACCTCTAGTTCTAGAGCCAACCATATCAAAATATCGATCCCTATCCACTCTATCATAACCATGAAGGAATGTAAAGACTGTCACCATATCCCCCCTCAATCTTCTAGCTTCGAGTGATGGTAAGTCTAATTCCCTCAACCTCTCATCATAACTGAGAGTGCGTATTTCTGGCACCAGTTTGTGGTATGTCTTTGAACTTTTTCAAGCTTAGCTATGTGCTTTTTCAAGTGTGGATTCCAAAAGGGGGCTGCATATTCGAATTTTGGCCTCACATAGGTTACATATATATTTCTGAACATTCCTTGTCCATGTGCCTGAAGGATACCCTTACATTTGATAAGAATGCATACGCTGCCCTTACTATGCCATTTATATGTATTTCTGGAGACAAATCCTCCAGTATGTTTACTCCTAGATCTCTCATTTTCTGTCTTTTAAAGTTGTACTCCAGCCACCGAGTAGTCAGGCTTGGGCCTTCTTGCACTTGTACCCATTCTCATTACCTTACATTTTGAAGTATTGAATTTCATTAGCCACTTTTCTGACCACTCATGCAGACTATTTAGATCCTCCTGAAGTTCTCTACCACTGTTCTCGTTTTTTACTTTCTTCACAATCTTTGCATCACCTGCAAACATATTCATGAATGAATTTACAGACTCTGGTAGGTCATTTACATATACAAGGAACAAAAGTGACCCTAAAACTGAACTATGTGGAACTCCACTACTAACTCTTCTCCATTCAAACACTGGGTGTCTTACTCTAACCCTTTGTTCCCTTCCTTCTAAGTAAGTTTTTATCAATTCCAAGACATTTCCACCTATTCTAGCCATTGCTTGCAGCTTCCTAATAAGTCTCCCATGTGGCACAGTGTCAAACGCTTTCTGGAAGTCTAGGAATATGCAATCTGCCCAGCCCTCTCTTTCCTGTAAGATTCGGCTTACCTCATCATAAAATTCTAATAAGTTTGTTACTGATGATCTACCTTCTCTGAAGCCATGTTGCCTCACTGACAAAATGTTGAAGGATTCCAAGTGAAGAGAGATATGTTTCCTTAGTAGTTTCTCCATAACTTTGCAAACTATGCTGGTCTAGGAAACTGGTCTATAGTTTAGAGACGTATTCCTCCTTCACTTTTTGAAGATAGGTATCACATTTGCTTGTTTCCAGCATCTTGGAATCTCCCCTGACTCCAGTGACATTTTAAATATGATACTTAGTGCCACTGATATTGAGTTTGCGCATTTTTTAAGTACATGAGGGGATATGTCATCAGGACCTGTAGCTCTATGAACATCTAATTCCACCAGCGCTTTGCATACCTCCGTGGCTGTAAGGTTGATGTTCTCTAATACCGGCCCTTAAGCTTCTATCTCTGCAATCTGAGGGGGTGGGGTATTTTCTACTGTAAATACTGACTGAAACTCCTTGTTCAATTCTTTGCAGATCTCTTCATCTGTCTCAGTGATGCTTCCATACGCTCTCTTTAGCCTTAAAACCTGCTCTTTTACCTTCAGTTTTCCTCGGATAAAGCTGTGGAAAAGCTTGGGATATTCTTTAGTCTTCCTGGGGATGATCCCCCCCAAAATCTCTCTCTGCCTCTCTCCTTTTACTTAGGTAGTCATTTCTTGCTCTTTTGTAGGTTTGCCAGGCATTTATGTTTTTTCTCCTCCTATACTTTTTCCAGCATTTGTCTCTCCACTCCTTAGCTCTTTTACACTCGTTATCGAACCATTTCTCTCTGGCATGAAATACACCTACTTTGGTGACAGGTATGCAGCAATACTATCTTCCCATATTTCTCACATAAGATATCATACAATTCTTGTACAGATTTGTTGTAAAATAAGGTTCTCCAGGCAAAAACAGCAAAAGGCTGATTCATTTTGATGTAATCTCCTTTCGAATAGTTCCTCCTCATGTCCTCAGTGCCTCTACTCTCAGGCAGAATATCTTCAATGATATACTCCATCAACAACACACAGTGGTCACTCTTTCTTATTGGTGGTTCATACTCAATTTTTTCAATATCCAACACATTATCTGTGAATACTAGATCAAGTAGTGATGGCTCATCCCTACCCCTGGCCCTCGTTGGTTCCATTACATGTTGGTGTAGGAAATTCCCTTGTACGCAATCTAGAAATCTTGCCCCGAATGACTCCTCACCACTGTGTGGGTCAAGATTTATCTAATCTATCTCTTTATGATTAAAATCTCCCATAATCAAAATCCTATATTTTCTCTCCCGTGCCATGTTAACAACTGAGTTTATGACTTCAATAGTACCTATATGACTTTCCTCATGAACTTCTAGACTATTTTGGTTCCTTGGTGGGTTATATACAACAGTTATTATAATGCTCTCTGACCCAGGATTTATGCGAGCAACAAGAAATTCCTTTTACTCACTTTCTATAGCCAAGTTTATTTCTTCAACTTGAATCCTTTCACTTATGAGCAGTGCTATCCCTCCACCAGTCCTCTCAGATCTTTCAAACCTTAATATTCTGAAGCCCTTAGGAAAAACTGTGACGCTGTTTATGTCCTCACTCAACTTAGTCTCTGTAATTGCTACTATATCTGCCTTACCGTTGAGAATCCTATCTTTTAATTTTACTGCCTTACCAGCTAATCCATCAGCGTTTGTGTATAACAATCTTAATGAGGCCCCATCAACTGATCTTCTGTCATTATCATGTATGTATGTATGTATGTATACATATATACAGTATTCCCTTGTTTATCGCAGGGGTTCGGTTCCGGGACTGGCTGCGATAGGTAAATTTCCGCGAAGTAGGAACACCTAAAAATATAAATAAATGAATAAATAAAAAAAAAAGATGATTATGACACCAGGACAGTCCAAAAATGATAAAATAAAACAGCCTTTATCAGGCTGTAAAGAGAAACAGAGATGGAGAGTTTAATGACCGGTCAGATGCGAAGGGATTATAAAAGATGTGTAATGAATATCCAGCTCTCTAATGGGTTTTAATATACCTCTGCATTACTTTCATGATGTCTATTCCAAAAATTCTCCTTAGATCTTATTATTATTATTATTATTATTACTATTATTATTATTATTATTGGGAACAATGATTTTCCTTTGCTGATGATTGTGGAGATTATTATTATTATTATTATTATTATTATTATTATTATTACTATTATTATTCTTCCTCTATTTGCGTTCCCGTTTTCATATCGGGTCGCATCTCTTCACTAGTCGTCTCCACTGGTTCCAGTCTATCACTTGCTCCTCCCCCAGCTGTATACTTTATATTATTATTATTATTATTATTATTATTATTATTATTATCATTATTATTATTACGAATTTATAATTAAACCATTTTTTTTACAATAAATAATGTTGTTTTTGTTGAATGAACAGAGTCAAGATCTCTCTCTCTCTCTCTCTCTCTCTCTCTCTCTCTCTCTCTCTCTCTCTCTCTCTCTCTCTCTCTCTCTCTCTCTCTCTTCTCTATCTAACATTCTATTCTACCCAACCCCCAACACCCTCTTTGTCCCAGCAAACTAGGGAGGGGCACTGTACACAGTTATTAAAGTAAATAAACCAACAGCTGTACAAACAATGATGAGCCCTTAATAATAATAATAATAATAATAATAATAATAATAATAATAATAATAATCTCCACAATCGTCATCAAAGGAATATTATTGTCTCCAATAATAATAATAATAATAATAATAATAATAATAATAATAATAATAATAATAAACTCTAAGGAGAATTATTGGAATAGACATCATGAAAGTAATGCAGAGGTATATTAAAACCCAGCAGAGAACTGGATATTCATTACACATCTTTTATAATCCCTTCACATCTGACAGGTCATTACACTCTCCATCTCTGTTTCTCTTTACAGCCTGACAAAGGCTGTTTTATTTTATCATTTTTTGGCCCGTCCTGGTGCTTTAAAAAAAAAAAAAAAAAATCCGCAATGCACTGAATTCGCGATAGGTGAACCGTAAAATAGCGAGGGATTACTGTATATATATATATATATATATATATATATATATATATATATATATATATATATATATATATATATATATATATATATATATATATATATATATATATATATATATATATATATATAGTAATCCCTTGCTATACCGCAGTTCACCTATTGCAAATTCAGTGCATCGTGGATATTTTTTTTGGGGGGGTATTTTATTTTTTTAAATGATTGTGACACCAAGACGGGCCAAAAAATAATATAAAAAAACAGCCTTTATCGGACCTGGGCACAAGGAATACATAAAGTAAAGAGAAACAGAGATGGAGAGTGTAATGACCTGTCAGATGTGAAGGGCTTATAAAGGATGTGTTATGAATATCCAATTCTCTGCTGGGTTTTGATATACCTCTGTATTACTTTCATGATGTCTGTTCCAAAACTCTCCTCAGATCATATTATTATTATTATTATTATTGGAAACAATAACTTTCCTTTCATGATGATTGTGGAGATTATTATTATTATTATTATTATTGTTATTAAGGGCTCATCATTGTTTGTACGTCTGTTGGTTCATTTACTTTAATAACTGTGTACAGTGCCCCTCCCTAGTTGGCTGGGACAAAGAGAGTGTAGGGGGTTGGGTAGAATAGAATGTTGAGGGGGGGAGAGAGAGAGAGAGAGAGAGAGAGAGAGAGAGAGAGAGAGAGAGAGAGAGAGAGAGAGAGAGAGAGAGAGAGAGAGAGAGAGAGAGAGAGAGAGAGAGAGAGAGAGAGAGAGAGAGAGAGAGAGAGAGAGAGAGAGAGAGAGAGAGAGATGCATCCTTTTAGATTTCTCTCTCTCTCTCTCTCTCTCTCTCTCTCTCTCTCTCTCTCTCGCTTTGTTTGGGGTTTATCTAATTTTCAAGATTATAGTATTATTAACATTCCTTGGCTCTAAACATTATTCTATCTACCTGCACGCAATCTTAACATAAATAGCGTCAGCTGAGAGCAAAAGAAAATGTATACAGTTCGTTCAAAGAAAACGTATATCATACTGTATTCATGGGAAACGTTAATAAAATATATATATATTCTCTACAAGCTATTTTCTTGACAATATTATATTGAAAGTTTGTTTGGTGTTTGCTGTTTGACAGAGAGAGAGAGAGAGAGAGAGAGAGAGGAGAGAGAGAGAGAGAGAGAGAGAGAGAGAGAGAGAGAGAGAGAGAGAGAGAGAGAGAGAGAGAGAGAGAGAGAGAGAGAGATAATCTTTAATTAACTCTTGTTCATTCAAC
Source organism: Halocaridina rubra (assembly GCA_037179515.1). Taxonomy (NCBI): domain Eukaryota; kingdom Metazoa; phylum Arthropoda; class Malacostraca; order Decapoda; family Atyidae; genus Halocaridina; species Halocaridina rubra. Next base: position 35,290 of record JAXCGZ010023296.1, read on the forward strand.
CAAAATTACGTTATTTATTGCAAAAATAATAGTTTAATCAGAAATTCGTAATAATAATAATAATAATAATAATAATAATAACAATAATAATAGTAATAATAATAATAATAATAATAATCTTCACAATCATCATCAAAGGAAAATTATTGTTGCCAATAACAATAATAATAATAATAATAATAATAATAACAATAATAATAATAACAATAATAATAATAATAATAATAATAATAATAATAATACGGGGCGGGGGACTAGGAATCCCCCCCCCTTGTATCAACCTCCTGCGAGACATCAAAGAAGAAGGGGAGTAGAGGGGAGAATAACTTCTCCCCAAACTCTAGTTTTGGGGTGTCTAAATGTGCGTGGTTGTAGTACGATAGAGAGCAAAAGATGTGAGATTGGATATATGTTTGGTAGGAGGAGGATGGATGTATTGGCATTGTGTGAGACGAAGATGAAAGGAAAAGGAGAAGTGGCATTTGGTGATGTGACGGGTAGGGTGTCTGGGGTTGAAAGGGGGAGAGCGAGAGAAGGTGTGGCATTATTGCTGAGTGAATGGTTGGTAAATCAGGTAGTGGAATGGAAAGAAGTGTCATCTAGGCTGATGTGGGTGAGGGCTAGGATAGGAAGGGAATGTTGGGCTTTTGTTAGTGCATATGGGCCAGGATGTGAGAGAAGTGAGGAAGAGCGGGATGAATTCAGGAATGAGTTAACTAGATGTGTGGATGGTCTGAGTAGAAGGAACTATGTAGTTGTGTTGGGTGACTTGAATGCCAGAGTGGGTGATGGAGAGATAGAAGGTGTTGTAGGAAAGTATGGGGTACCAGGTGGGAATGAGAGTGGTGAGAGACTGTTAGATATGTGTGTGGAGCAAGAGTTGGTGATAGGTAATAGTTTATTTAAGAAGAAGTTAATAAATAAGTATACATGGATGAGAGTGGCAAATGGAAGAGTGAAAGAAAGAGCATTGATGGATTATGTGTTGGTAGCAAAGAGCATGGTTGGTAGAGTGAAAGATGTACATGCATTCAGGGGTGTGGCTGCTGGGATGTCTGATCATTATTTGGTTGAAGCAAAAGTGCTAGTAGCAAAATAGTGGGCAAATAGTGTGGGGGGATGTAGAAGGGAAATAGTAAAGGTGGAAGACTTGAAAAAGCCAGAGAAGAGATAGGAATATTAGGACAGGTTGAAAATGGCATATGACACGGTGAAAGAAAGAGAAGTTGGGGAGTTAAGGGATTAATGGGGATTGATGAAAGAATGTTTTGTGGGACATGCAAGTGATGTGTGTGGAAAGAGGTTTGTTGGAGGTGGCATGAGGAGGGGCAGCGAGTGGTGGAATGAAGGGGTGAAAATGAAGGTGGAAGAGAAAAAGAGGGCTATTGAGGAATGGCTGCAGTGTAAAAGTAGGGAGAAGTATGAAAGATATAGGGAGAGAAATGTGGAAACCAAGCGAAAGGTAAAGGAAGAGAAGAGGTTGGCAAATGCTAGGTGGGGACAGGATTTTAGTAGGTCATATGAGGAGAATAAAAAGAAGTTTTGGAAAGAAGTGAAGAGAGTAAGGAAGGGTGGATCGAGGATGGTAGAGACAGTGAAAGATGTAAATGGACAGATGTTAAGAGGGAACGATGCATGGAGAAGGTGGGCAGAATATTTTGAGTGCTTGCTGAATGTTGAGGAAGATGGAGAGGCAGCTATAGTGGCAGTGGGAGGGGTTCAAGGGCCAGTAATGGGAGATGAAAATGAGAGAGAGATTACAAGAGAGGAGGTGAAAAGAGCACTGTATGAAGCGAAAGCAGGTAAAGCACCTGGAATGGATGGTGTGAGAGCGGAGATGTTGAAAGAAGGGGGTGTGACTGCATTGGAATGGTTAGTGAGAGTGTTTAATATATGCTTTATGTTGTCATTGGTGCCAGTGGAATGGGTGATTGCCTGTATAGTGCCCCTATACAAAGGTAAGGGAGATATGTATGAATGCAGTAATTTTAGGGGTATAAGTTTGTTGAGTGAGGTAGGAAAAGTGTATGGTAGGATACTGGTTAATAGGATTAGGGATAAGACAGAATATGTGATTGCGGAAGTGCAAAGTGGTTTTAGGAGAGGTAGAGGTTGTATAGATCAGATTTTTATAGTTAGGCAGTTATGTGAGAAATATTCAGCAAAGGGTAAGGATGTGTATTTTGCATTTTTGGATCTGGAGAAAGCATATGATAGAGTTGATAGAGAAGTTATGTGGAATGTTTTGAGATTATATGGAATTAATGGTAAATTGTTGCATGCAGTGAAGAGTTTGTATGAGGGTAGTAGAGCTTGTGTTAGGGTAGGGAATGAAGTGAGTGAGTGGTTTCCAGTGAGTGTGGGACTGAGACAGGGATGTGTGATGTCACCATGGCTGTTCAATTTGTATATTGATGGAGTTGTAAGAGAGGTGAATGAGCGAGTGCGTGGTCGAGGTTTGAGAATGGTAGATGGGGATGATAACGAGTGGGAGCTGAATCAGTTGCTGTTTGCAGATGATACTGTGGTGGTGGCAGATTCAGAGGAAAAGCTGTGTCAGTTAGTGTCAGAATTTGGAATGGTGTGTGAGAGAAGGAAGCTGCGAGTGAATGTGGGAAAGAGTAAGGTTATGAGGTGTACAAGAAATGAGGATGGCGCTGGATTGAATGTTATGTTGAATGGAGAGACACTTGAGGAGGTTAATTAGTTTAAGTATTTAGGCTCGGTTATAGCTGCAAATGATGGAGTGGAAGCAGATGTGTGTCACAGAGTGAATGAAGGATGTAAAGTGTTGGGTGCATTGAAAGGAGTGATGAAGAATAGAGGGTTGGAAATGAATGTTAAGAAAGTTTTGTATGAGAGAGTGGTTGTGCCAACTGTTATGTTTGGATCAGTGTTATGGGGTATGAAAGTAAATGAGAGACGAAAACTAAATGTGTTTGAGATGAAGTGCTTGAGGAGTATGATTGGTGTATCTCGATAGGATAGGGTTAGGAATGAAGTGGTGAGAGCAAGAACGGGTGTGAGGAGAGAAATTGCAGCCAGAGTAAATATGAATGTTCTGAGATGGTTTGGCCATGTGGAAAGGATGGATGATGAAAGGCTGCTGAAAAAAGTGATGAATGCGAGAGATGATGGGAGAAATACTAGAGGGAGGCCTAGGTTTGGATGGATGGATGGAGTAAGGAGAGCCCTGAATGATAGGAGGATGGATGTGAGGGAAGCAAGCGAGCGTGCTAGGAATAAGAATGAGTGGCGAGCGATTGTGACGCAGCTCTGATGGGCATCTGCTGTTACCACGGGGCTGCATCTTACAGAGATAGCCTTGTGGTAGGGGAAGTAGGAGGAGTTGGTAGTTGTGAAGCGACACAGGTTGTGGAAGAGCCGGGAGGATGGGCTGTGGCACTCCAGCAGTACCATCTGAACGGTCGCTAGCTCCCTCGTCATTGCCCATAGAGCAAAGTAATCCCCTTATTTGTTTTCCTTTCTTGATGTCGGCTACCCCCCAATTAAAGGGGAAAACAGTCAAAGTAGATAGATAGAATAGAATAATAATAATAATAAGATCTAAGGAAAATTTTTGGAATAGATATCATGAAATGAATGCAGAGGTATATTAAAACCCAGCAGAGAATTGGTTATTCATTACACATCTTATATAATCCCTTCACATCTGACAGGTCATTACACTCTCCATCTCTGTTTCTCTTTACTTTATGTATTCTTAATGCCCAGGTCCGATAAAGGATGTTTTATTTTATTAGTTTTTGGCCCATCCTGTTTTTTTTTTTTTTTTTTTTTTTTTTTTATGGTGCTCCTACTTAGGCAGCTCTTCACCTATTGCGGGTGGTCCCAGAACCGAGCTCCCACGATAAATGAGGGATTACTGTATATATATATATATATATATATATATATATATATATATATTATATATATATATATATATATATATATATATATATATATATATATATATATATATATATATATATATATATATAGTGTTCCTTCAATTATCGCGAAGGTTCAGTTTCGGGACCCGGCGCGAAACAGGAAAATCGCAGAGTAGGATCAGCCTATATGTACATAGATATTTTAATTTATTTTTACGTTTACACCGTATAAACTGCATAAACCCTCAATGTACTGTTAACAGACCACCCTTTACTTCATAAATAACAGCATGCAAGCGTAAATTTATATGACATACTCATGTACATAGGTATGTTACAATTATTTTTACGTTTACTCTATAAACCCTCCCTGCACTGTTAAAAAACCACCCTTTACTTTATAAATAACAGCATGCAACGTAAATTTATATGTACGTGATAGGTAAACTTACCTTATCTGTTATGGTTAACATTTTCCTTTGCCGCTTAGGCTCACTAGAAGAAGCCTTAGAAGATGAAGGATGCTTGGGAGGCATTGCAAAGGTTAAAATATGCGAGTAAAAAAATCAGAAGCAAATCGTATTAAGAAGCACAACGTGAACGGCGCACACGTGAGTTAGACTGAACGAGTGAGGCCAGACAATGAAAGATGGTGGAAGCCTTTGTCCGAAACGCTGATAGCGGTATCGTATTTTACATGTTGCAATGATTGATTGATTGATTGATTCGCTTTTACGTCTCGAACTCCCTTTTTCATAGAAGTAAGGGCTAGGACGGATGCCTTCTTGCGAAGGACTTGTTTTGGCATGTGTAATCGTTTCCCTGAGTGTATGCCCTTACTAACCTCAGTCCGTGATGGGGCGCGAACCCTCGACCTGCCGAGACAGAGTCGCGGACGCAACCATTTAGCCACGGAGACTACATTTTACATGTTGCAATACTGTTATTATTTATGGTTTTTACTATTTTTTACTGTTTTATTATTCTTGGGCTAAGAAATACGTTTTTTTATCAATAAAATCATGAAACTACTGGAAATTTTAATATATATGCTAGCTCACATAGGTGCGACCCCAATACATTGTACGCTATCAGACACTATCTCACGTAAGTGCGAGCCTTTGTCCGAAACGCTGATACAGGTATCGTATTTTACATGTTGCAATACTGTTAGTATTTATGTTTTTTACTATTTTTTACTGTTTTATTATTCTTAGGCTAAGAAATACGTTTTTTATCAATAAAATCATGAAAGTACTGGAAATATAAATACAGTGTTTCCTCCCTTATCGCGGTAGTTCGGTTCCGGGACCCGGCGCGAACCAGGAAAACCGTGAGGTAGGATCAGCCTTTTAAAAAAAAAAAAAAAAATTAAGGTGATTATGACTCCAGGACAGGCCAAAAATTATAAAAGAGAACGGCCTTTATCAGGCTGTAAAGAGAAACAGAGATGGAGAGTGTAATGACCTGTCAGATGTGAAGGAATTATAAAAGATGTGTAATGAATATCCAGCTCTCTGCTGGGTTTACTATACCTCTGCATTACCTTCATGATGTATATTCTAAAAATTCTCCTTAGATCTTATTATTATTATTATTATTATTATTATTATTATTATTATTATTATTATTATTATTATTGGCAACAATAATTTTCCTTTGATGATGATTGAGGAGATTCTTATTATTATTATTATTATCATTATTATTATTATAATTATTATTATTATTATTATTATTATTATTATTGTTATCATCATCATTATTACTACGAATTCGTATTTAAACCATTATTTTTACTATAAATAATGTAGTTTTGGTTGAATGAACAAGAGTTACTTAAAGATTCTCTCTCTCTCTCTCTCTCTCTCTCTCTCTCTCTCTCTCTCTCTCTCTCTCTCTCTCTCTCTCTCTCTCTCTCTCTCTCCAACATTCTATTCTACCCAACCCCCCACACTCTCTTTGTCCCAGCCAACTAGGGAAGGGCACTTTACACAGTTATTAAAAGTAAATAAACCAACAGACGTACAAACAATGATGAGCCCTTAATAATAATAATAATAATAATAATGATGATGATAATAATCTCCACAATCTTCATCAAAGGAAAATTATTGTTGCCAATGATAATAATAATAATAATAATAATAATAATAATAATAATAATAATAATAATAATAATAATAATAAGATCTAAGCAGAATTATTGGAATAGACATCATGAAAGTAATGCAGAGGTATATTAAAGCCCAGCAGAGAGCTGAATATTTATTACACATCTTTTATAATCCCTTCACTCTGACAGTTCATTACACTCTCTATCTCTGTTTCTCTTTACAACCTGATAAAGTCTGTTTTATTTTATCATTTTTTGGCTCATCCTGGTGTCACAACAATCCTTATTTATTTATTTTTATTCTCCCCCCCCAAAAAAAACCGCGATACAGTGAGAACGCGAACCAAGAAACGCGAATAACCGGGGGAACACTGTATATATGCTAGCTCACATAGCTACGACCCCAATATATTGTACGCTATCAGATACTATTTTACATGATACAATACTGTGAGTTATACTGTATATCTAAATTTATGTTTTTTACTATTTTTTACTGTTTTATTATTCCTAGGCTGGGAAATAAATTAGTTTTAGCAATTAGATAATGAAATGTGATTTTTTCAATAAAAAAATGAAAATACTGAAATTTTTTTTTTTTAATATTTTAATATTTTTGTATATACCAAAAAAAAAAAAATAAACTGCCAAAAAATAAAGCGGTAGAGTGAAAACGCGAGCCAAGAAACGCAATCCAGCGAAGGATCACTGTATATACAGTGATCCTTCGTTTATCGCGAAGGTTCGGTTCCGGGACCCGGCGCGATAGAGGAATTTTCGCGAAGTAGGATCACCCTATATGTACATAGCTATTTTAATTTATTTTTACGTTTACACTGTATAAACTGCATGAACCATCCCTGTACTGTTAACAAACCACCCTTTACTTAATAAATAACAGCATGAAAGCGTAAATTTATATGAAAGTGATAGATAAAGTTACTGTGAATGAGGTGGTAATGACATGACATACTCATGTACATAGGTATTTTACAATTATTTTTACGTTTACTCTATAAACCTTCCCTGCACTGTTAAAAAACCACCCTTTACTTTATAAATAACAGCATGCAACGTAAATTTATATGTACGTGATAGGTAAACTTACCGTGAATGAGGTGGTAATGACGTTTGTAGACTTTATAGGAAATTATTCCGTAGCCAATAACAGCTTTACGGCTGTTATTCATTGAGGCCAAATAGCGGCGGACATCCATAAACCTTTTTCCTTCTTTCAGCATATCTAAGAGTTTCACCTTATCTGTTATGATTAACATCTTCCTTTGCCGCTTAGGCTCACTACCAGAAGCCTTAGAAGATGAAGGATGCTTGGGAGGCATTGCAGAGATTAAAATATGCGAGTAAAAAAATCACAAGCAAAACGTATTAATAAGCACAACGTGAACGGCACACACGTGAGTTAGACTGAACGAGTGAGGCGAGACAATGGAGATGGTGGGAGAACCAAACTTCAATGAAAATGCCAATCAGACCCCATGATACAGAACATACAGAAAAACAATTATGTGATTCGTCTTCTCTCACTCTTTCAGCCAATAGCATTCCATGAACTATCTCACGTAGGTGCGAGCCTTTGTCCGAAACGCTGATACCGGTATCGTATTTTACATGGTGCAATACTGTTAGTATTTATGTTTTTTACTATTTTTTACTGTTTTATTATTATTAGGCTAAGATATACGTTTTTTTATCAATAAAATCATGAAACTACTGGAAATTTTAATATATGCTAGCTCATGTAGGTGCGACCCCAATACATTGTATGCTATCGGACAATATTTCACATGATGCAATACTGTGAGTTATATATCTAAATTTATGTTTTTTACTATTTTTTACTGTTTTATTACTCTTAGGCTAGGAAATACTTGTTTTATCAATAAAATAATGAAAACTTCAATATGTACTAGCTCCCGTAGGTGCGACCCTTTTCGTTTCCCAAAACGCTGATACCAGTATCGTATTTTACATGGTGCAATACTGTTAGTATTTATATTTTTTACTATCTTTTACTGTTTTATTATTCTTAGGCTAAGAAATACGTTTTTTTATCAATAAAATCATGAAACTACTGGAAATTTTAATATATGCTAGCTCACGTAAATGCGACCCTTTGCGTTTTCCGAAACGCTGATACCGGTATCGTACTCTCTATGGTGCAGAGTGTCATGTTCATATTTATGTTTATTTGCTATTTCTTACAGTTTTATTATTCGTAGGCTGGGAAATAATTTTTTTTATCAATTAAATAATTAATTTTTTTTTTCAATAAAAAAAATGAAAATACTGAAAATTTAAATTTTTTAATATTTTAATATTTTTGCATAAACCCACTGAAAAAAAATGCAAAAAAAAATCGTGATAAAGTGAAATTCGCGAGAGAAGAAACGCGATAGAGCGAAGGATCACTTTATACACCTTGTTCCTTTTATGTGCGATTTTTTTTATCCGCGAAATTGCAATAACACCCCCAAAAAATAATAGTAAAAAATTTGAATTTCGCGGGGGGAAAAAATAAATAAATAAAACAAATAAAAAATTATAGTAAACAAGCGCCCGTGGACGCTTCTTCCACAAGTACACAGAGGATTACGATAAGAAAAGATCATCATCATTATACATTATATATACACCCACCCTATCTCTGTCATATGTCTATCTAATCTACATTTGAAGGTGTCTAAGGTATTGGCATTTATTATCTTACTAGGAATACTCTACGGTATTACCAAGCCAATTTTCACCAATTTCCCTTCTGAATCTAAATTTATCAAGCTTAAATCCATTACCCATTACGAGTTCTGGTTTGATCATGAATTTTTTAAATTTAATATCACCCTTGTTAAACCCTTTAAACCATTTATACACCTCAATCATATCCTCCCTAACTCTGCGCCTCTCTAGAGAATGTAGATTAAGTTTTTTTAATCTGCCATATGGTAATTTAGGCATTGCATGATTAATTTTTTGTTTTGTTTTTAGTCTTGCTTTGGTTATTTATAATTTTTATTTTATCTTTGTTTACATTTGCAGATAGAGGTTTGTTCTCCTGCATCCTCCTCCTCTTCTACCGCATTAGTTACTTGCTCACGGCCACCTTGCATGTCCCAGTGTACTGTATGACTGTTGCCCACTACATAATAGAGTACAGTACAGTAATGTATGTAAATTTCTAGCTGTAAAGTGAATATGAATATCTTTTGTATACTCTTAAAAATAGATACAGGGCTTTCTGCTTTGCTATGTAGTAATAATATATGTTTTTTACTTATCTTATATCTTTGGCATGGTGTGTCTATGTAAGGTTTGGAACATATCTATGCCCTTTATCATCGCTTCCTATGTAAAATGACTCGTCTTTTCACGCGATTTTCCATTTACCCGACACTTCTGAGAACTTATCTAGGTGTTATTCTGAGGACTAGCTGTGTATATATATATATATATATATATATATATATATATATATATATATATATATATATATATATATATATATATATATATATATATATATATAATATATATAATATATATAATATATATAATATATATATATATATATATATATATATATATATATATATATATATATATATATATATATATATATATACAGACACTCCAAAACTTATGAACTAGTAAGGTTCTAGAAGTCCATTCATAGCATGTAGTAGGTTGGCTCAAGGCATCAGCTGCCCGTTGCGATACTACAGCTGAAGGTTTTTTGAACTTAAATAGGTCTGTCCAGGACACTCTGATGTTAAGTCTTCCTTCAGTTACGGTTCTTTTTCTATGCCTACAGCTACACTGAATATTCTTGGATATTCATCACACATCTTTTATTATCCCTTCACATCTGACAAGTCATTACACTCTCCATCTCTGTTTCTCTTTACTTTATGTATTCTTCGTGCCCAGGCCCAATGAGGGCTGTTTTATTTTATATTTTTTTTTGGCCCGTCCTGGTGTCACAATCATAAAAAAAAAAAAAAGTAAAATTGTTTGTAAGTTGTGCTTAGGTAAAAAATTAAGCACTGTACAGTTCATACATATCCATTAGTGGGTTGGCCATGACACCAGTTACCCGCTGAAATGCTATGACTGAAGGTACTACAGCTCTATCTAGGACTGGCCCAGACAGATTCAGGCTGAGTCTTCCTTCAGGCATGGTTCTTTCCTTATGCCTACATCTACACTGAATATTCTATCCACATCTCATACAATCCCATTACATTTGACAAGCACAGTGTACCCCATATCTGTTTCTTATTGCTCTCTTTTTTTTTATTTTTCCTACTTATGAAAGGTCCACAGCTTATGGCCCCCAGTACCCAGTATAGAGAGGTGCTAAGAATCTCCTGGGATCTTGTTGACTCTACTGTTGGTGTGAGGGTGGACACGCTTCGTGGTAGTAATGGTTCTGCCCTTAACCTTGCACCTCCTGAGAGATCTGCTTCTTTCACTCTTCATTTCTCTAACATTCGTGGTCTGAACTCTAATCTCTCTGCTGCAGAACAGCACTTGGATACATCCCTCCCTAACCTCCTCCTTCTCTCTGAAACCCAGCTGTCTAGCCATGCTTCCAGTGACCCATTTCAAATCTCTCACTATAACCTGTATACTCATTTCCTTTCCAACACTAACACTTCTATTGCAAGGCTCATGGACATTAAATCTCCTGACTGTTATTCTCTGGCTGAAAATCTATCTTTAAACTACCACTATATTGCTCTGCTTCTGCTACTGCTCTCAAATCTCCACTAACTTTGTGTCTTTTTGAATATCTGTCTTCTTGCCGTGAGTCCTGGCTATCTTCTCACCCACATGCTGAAGTTCTCTATATTGGGGACTTCAATGTAGACCACAGTGAGTAGCTTAATTCTTCTCTCACTGATGTGTGAAGAAGTGAGGCCCTTACTTTCTCTATTACTTACGATCTGAAGGAGATTATCAAACATCCTACCCGTGTTCCTGATTGACATGAACATACAGCCAACACTCTTGACCTATTTCTTACTTCTAATCCTATAAAACTACTCATATTCTGTGCTTTTCCCTCTTGGTAAATTTTACCACTCTATGATCTCAATCTCTTCCATTTTCACTCCCCCTTCATTAATTCCTCCTACTCTGCACCTCCCTTGGCACTTTGAGTGTATCCAATATGAAGATTTGAGTAATTTCCTTTCTGATTTCCCATGGGATAACTACTGCTTTCGGTTACACAACCATGATCAGGTAGCCCTAAAAGTTGCCGAGATCATAACCTTGGAATTGGAGGAGTTCATCCCCTCCACCAGGAAAACTTTTTCTCCCCATAATCTTTGGTTTGACAGTGTCTGCTCCATGGCTATTCAAACAAACAAACAAACAAACATTTATTTCCATTTTTGTACAATGGTTATTCTTCTAAAAATATAAGTAACTTATAAGTAGACATGGAATTGAACTAATAAGTAAGAGGGTAATATATACAGTTAAATTAAAAGCAGCTTTCATAGAAAATAATAATGAGGTAATAAAAATGTTAACAATAATGTTAATAATATAGTAATAACAACACTACATACAGTATCGTTATTATTGGCATCATTACCATATTTGTTTTCCTTTCAATGAGAATAATTAGTTCTTAACTTAGAGAACAGAGAAGTCGATATCAGTTTACATTAAGTTTAGTTTATGTGTAAGCAGCAACTATTTGTCCAAAAGAAAACTATATAGTTTGCCTTTGAAAGCTGTGAAGGAGGATGTATTTTAAGATGCTCTGGAATATTGTTCCAGAGTGTTGGCCCTTTAATAGTGATCATCTTTGAACCTGCTTATGTGTTTGTTCTCTGAATAAAGAGCTCACTGCTCTGTCTTGTGTTGGCTCCCCTTATATCCCTGACTGTTTTTAAATCAAATAGCCAGCTAGGATAATGATGGTCTAAAATTTTTTATACAAAAACATAAATAGCATAGGCAACCTTGTTTTCTGCCCGCAGCCACCCAAGTTTATTGAGAGCTGGTGTGTTTTGCTAGGTGTAAAAATATTGTCACAAAAATTAATTGTTGTGTTTTCTGGAATTTGTGCTATATGGAACCTTGAACCAATAAACATGCATTGAGTTTTACTTTCCTTAATTAACAGCCCAATTTCTTGAAAATAGGTTTTAATTTTTGACAGAGTGTTTTCTGCTCTTAAGGTTAGCTCCGGGAGATTATCAATATCACCACTAAGGAGTAGTTGAGTGTCATCTGCATATTGTACGACTAGACAGTCAAAAATGAAAGAAGATAGATCATTTACATAAATGGAGAAGAGGATAGGACCAAGTACTGATCCCTGTGGAACACAAAATGATACACCTTTTGGCATAGAGATAATGTTCTTAAGACGTATAGACTGTTTGCGATTAGATAGATACTCTCTAAACCAGTTCGGATCAATATTTAGGTTAGTACATTTATGTACAAGAATTTCATGGTTCTATAGTTTGCTCTCCCACTGACAAAGCCACTCTCTTAGGCTCTCATTTTTCTGCCAACTCTTCTATAAACGATTCTAGAGCTCCTGTTCCTCAATCTTTACCCCTCTCTAACCCTATGCCCTGTCTTATCCTTTCTTCATGCAAAGTTCAAAATGTTCTTTGATCGTTAAAGACGAACAAGGCATCTGGTCCCGATGGTATCCCTGCAAGGTTCCTTAAGGAGTTTGCAGATGAACTGGCTCCCGTGTTTTGCCGTCTTTTTCGCCTCATTCCTCTATCCTTCATCTTGGAAACATGCTCTAGTTCAACCTGTTCCTAAGAAGGGTGACCACTCTATTTGTTCAAATTACCGAATTACCGACCTATTGCCCTAACCTTCTCTATTGCTAAAGTTTTTGAAACTTTGCTCAATGCTCACTTCTTGAAATGCCTTGAATCTAAACTCACTTATCTCCGATCACCAGCAAGGCATGATCCACTGATGATCACCTGTCCTATCTTACTCATGTATGGTCATCTACTCTGAGGAACTATGTGGAATCCTTTGTCGTCGCCTTTGATATCTCTAAGGCTTTTGACAGAGTCTGGCACAAGGCTCTGTTGGCCAAACTCCTTCCCTATGGCTTTATCCTTTCTTTCTGTTCCTTGATTTCCAGTTTTCTTACTGACCGTTTCATATCTGTAGTTGTTGATGGCGAGACATCAAGCCCTTTCTCTGTTACCAGTGATGTTCCACAGGGCTCTGTTCTTTCACCTACTCTGTTCCTTCTCTTCATCAATGATCTTCTACAATCCCCATCTTCCTCTCTTCTTCATGCCTTTGCTGATGATTCTACTCTTCAATTTTCCTCTGCCTTTTCTTCACAACCTTCATCTGCTACTCGTAATCAGTCTCGTATCACTCTTTCTTCAATTCTCAACTCCGATTTGCAGAGAGTATCTGAGTGGGGCACTCAAAATTTAATTAAATTCAATGTCTCCAAGAAAAAGTTTCTGGCTATTTCTTTAGCTTCTTCTCCTCCTGACAACTTTATTGTCTTTGAAACTAACGAAATTTACCCCCTTGATTCTATCAACATATTAGGAATTCATATAGCCACTAACTTGTCTTGGAGGAATCACATAATCCAAATTTCTAAATCTTCATCCAAAAAATTGGGGGTTTTGTTTCGTTTTTGTCATTGCTTTTCCTCTTTTCAGGTACTTAAAATTTATAAAGGTCTTATCAGTCCCTGCTTAGAATACTGCTCACACATCTGAGATGCTTCTTCTTATACTTATCTCCTTGATAGGGTTGAATCAAAGGCAGTCAGACTCATTAATGATCCTTCTCTCACTTCTAATCTTGATTCTCTCTCTTTGCCATAAGGTATCTTCCCTTTCTCTTTTCTATCGCTACCACTGCCATCGCTGCTCTGATGAGTTGGCGAGTTGCATTCCTCCCCCACTGCCGAGGCCACGTAACACTTGTCAAGCACCCTCATCTCACAGGTACTGTGTGGAGATTTGTAGTTCGCGGATTGGTCAGTGAAGCGACTGTTTCTTCCCAACTACCTCCAGACTCTGGAATTCTCTTCCCCCTTCTGTCTTTCCTAATTCTTATGACTTTTCATCCTTCAAAAAACAGATCTATCATCATCTCAGGGCCAAGTATTCCATATCTCTA
>JAXCGZ010023297.1:0-17500 GCA_037179515.1 Halocaridina rubra
TGTTAGCTTATGCATATACAGCAATGTACAGAAAGACAACATAGATTACTTGACTGCTTCCCCACAACCCCTGGAACACAGGTGTCAACAGAAGAGTTAAGGGGCCAAGAAATTCAGCCTCTCTCTAAATATTTATATCTTTTTATTTGACCTTTTACAACACCTCATATGAAATCACCTATTCCCTATATATTTAATTTATCTGACCTCTTACAAAACCTCACTGGCTGTCAATACTTATTGTAAAACCTTGAGCATATTCTTAATCTAAACTTTCTCAATGATACTTTGACCCGTTACCTTCATGTCACTCATACTATCCCATGTATGAGTCATTTGACTTTAATTTGAAAATTAATCTAATACCTTTTAATAAGTATAAAGGAGAGGAAGATGGATAATCTGGGGACTATTAGCCTGAAGCATAATACAATTCCTTTATCTTTTACAAACGCATTTGATTGGGTACAGAATTTATCTTTTACAAATGCTATATAGTAGGTACAGAATTTGTTATTCTTATATTAATGTTTGCTTGGATATGGCATGTTTGGCTCTTATGACAAATATGCAGTATCCAGTGATGTACTCACTAAGAATTCTTAGTTGACATTGGTTATTGCGCAGTGAATGCCTTGTAGTATATGTAGAATTAACTTGCAATGCAAATAGTTTTTATATGATGTTTTACTGTTGTTCCGTCTTGAACGTCTGACATTTCTCACAATTATCACACAGTTATTATTTAATGTCTGTGAAAAGCGTGAGCAATTTGTTATCGTTAATGTGCTTGTGTATCCAAATGCAATGTGTTTGCTTCTATGTTTTTAATCTGATTTAACGTCGCTGCTTACTCTATATGTAATTAGAATTAAAGTCATTTTTTTATATATTGTGCTCATGTTTATTCCACGCAAATCTTTCCCTGTATTTCTTGCAATTTGTTTTCACGTCTGCGCTGTTTTTGCTTCTTAACGATATGCTTGGTTTTTTATATTACTTTATATTGTATGTCGCTGTTTACGTCA
This sequence comes from Halocaridina rubra, assembly GCA_037179515.1. Classification (NCBI taxonomy): domain Eukaryota; kingdom Metazoa; phylum Arthropoda; class Malacostraca; order Decapoda; family Atyidae; genus Halocaridina; species Halocaridina rubra. The sequence continues at coordinate 1,029 of JAXCGZ010023297.1, forward strand.
TGAATGATTTACTGAGCAAAGAGAAGGTGCAAGTATTACTTTTGGTGCTTGTCTTTTTCGCTTAGGATAAGTTCATTAATATATTTGCTTGTTTACATCTTGCAAATTTTATGACTCAGATAGGTCGATGTTAAATCCTAGAAATTTCATGAATATCACTGCTTTTTATTGCTAAGTACCTAATAAATGCCATACTGAGAAGATACTGGCACTGAATTTCAAACTAATTAGGTATAAAAGTTTTACTCTTGTGGGATATCCAAATTTTCAAGTGCTATGGAGTGCAATAGATATGATTTTGTAACACTTGTAATGAGTTTTAGTCTTTGTTGCTATTGCAATACGAAATTTCCTGTTTTGCAATATAGACATTGTCATCATGTGTTTTTGTACTTTGTAAAGGTGGTTTTGATGAGCTACTTTAGGTATGTGTTGTTTATGGCCTCTGTACTAACAGACATTGCAAAAACTTTTGATTTCATGAGACACTCATGTTTCAATAACAGTGAGAGTTTTTACATTTGAGGAGGTCTTGATTTTATGTTGAATCTATAAGGTATGGAGTTGCTATGTTATTTCTTTTTCAGTAAGCCATGACCTCGAAGTGTCTTCCAATTCTTTGAACCTTGTTGAATATAAATATGCTTTGGAAAGATGTTTTTAATTAGATTATGGTCTACATATCGACTCTTGACTTCCAAAGTAATTGATTCTGCAAAAAAATCTGACTTCATGAGACTTCCAGTTTTTTTTTATTTCAGAGTTAATTGATTCAGTATTAAGTATTTGTAGTGAGTAGATGGTTATTATATACAGGTACTTGTATTGCAATCGAAATCAATAGTTGTTTTTAGTATATTATGCCTTTTCGAGGCCTATATATTTTGAAAGATTGTTTACTCTGATTTGGTATTAATATTAAAGGCATTTTTAGTGAGCTGTTAGATAGTAAATATACTGGCTGTGATTTCCAGAGTAATTGGCTTCTCATATTTTAAAGAAGTGTTAAGGGATTTTGCTCTCTAGAGGGTTTTAGGAGATTTTGTTTTTAATTATTTGGTATGGAAATGCAAGAGTAATATTGTATTGCCATAAAATCTGATTATATAAGATCATATTTGATACAGCTGATTCTAAGAGTATGTGCATTCTAGGACTTTTTAGATGATTTTGTTCTTGGTATATGCCTTCTATGTTTTGTAATAAAACTGATATACAGTACTTCAAAAATGCCTGCTTTGCAAAACTTTTAAAATATTTACTTTTGAGTTTAAATAGTATTAGTTTCATGAGCATTTTAAATGAACTTGCGCCCCTATATATGCAAGATATGACTTCCAGAGGAACTAGCTTTACCATAACTGCTAACATATTTTGTTGTCTTTTAACAGTTGAGGAAAGATTTGGTTTCCAGGAAATTTTCTTGAGCTCTTCTCATGATGTAATAACTTTTGACTCAAAGTAAATGACTTCAAAAGCTTATCTTATTTTGAACACATTTAAGATGAGGTGTGCTTCTAAGGGAGTTGTTAGTGATCTTTTGGTCAGAATTCAAAAGTAGCGGGTTCTGCTTGCTTTTCGAAAATTTCTATTTTTAATAACAGTTCAATAGATATTGCTTCCCTAGTAGCTTTAAGTGAGCTTTAGCCAAAAAGAATTTAGCTGTAATTTTCAAAGTAACTGATTTTGTAGTAAATTCTGACTGTCATATGTTTAGTGTCCAGAAAGTAATTATTTGAGGTTTTCTTTTGTTGGTGAACCTTTCATGAATGAATATTTAACAATCATTCAAAAGTAATTGGTTTTGCATTAAAGCCTGATATATAAGTTTCAACTAGCACATGAGTTTAAGAGATTTTAAGTGCTGGGGGGGGTTTGGTTATAGCCCAGTAAAGAATATGTAATGGATATATATATATATATATATATATATATATATATATATATATATATATATATATATATATATATATATATATATGAGAGAGAGAGAGAGAGAGAGAGAGAGAGAGAGAGAGAGAGAGAGAGAGAGAGAGAGAGAGAATTCAAAGCAACTTTTTTGAATGGCTCTTTTCCAAGCAAACTTGTTCGATGGAAAGGAATGACTCTATTCATAACAGATGACCCTCGTGGGCTTAGTTTTATGGCTAATTTCAGCAGCTCTCCTTTTTCTCTCAATTCCATCCAGAAATTTTCTTCCATGACTTTAATAATTTTGGTTTTTAGTTTTTTTAAGCAGCATAATGTAGGGCGAGATGTCTTCCCTAATTGAGAATATTGTATCATTAAGAATATTTGTTAATTTGAATTATGTCAGATTAGTTCCTTTATTTTATATCAAATTAGTTGTAAGAAAATTCTATATTTGAATATGACGTTTACACATATATAATACATAATTGGTTAATGAAGTGCTGTAGCTTTACTTAATTCATTAAAGTCTTACTGACCTATGCTTGTCATTTTTATGCATAGGTTTTTGGAACTAGACGATGTTCTGAATATATCCCAACTTAGTACATGGTGTCTTTTTTAAAGCATTTTTTTTTAGCATCAAAGAAACTGCGCATTGGAAAATATTGTATTTAAAGTTTAACAGCCTCAAAGTTTCATTTCTCACCTATCTGTTCTTTCAGTATTCTCAATTTCATCCACTGTTCTGAATAATTTTTTTTACGTTATGTTCGTAACTAACATGGGAACTTAGGTATTCATTCAAATCTTTTTAGATTTTGCTTGTTGTTTTTGAGTTCGTCTGATCTCTGTAAGAATCAAAATTTTCAACTTTTAATGCTCTCATTTTTCTCTACTTACTTGTAATCAGGATACTTTTCTTGATCTGAAGTCTTCATGATTTGCGACGTGTATACAGTTTATGCAAACAATATTTTGGTGGTAAAAGGACTTACTTGATATTTCTGAGGAGGTCTATTCCCTTAAGAGTAAATATTTCAAGGTTTCAATGATTGTATTTTTTTATTATTACTAAATACAGTATGCTGTATAATCAGGGTAATTTTATTGTTTTAAATTCACCTATAGCTTGGGATGTATGTATATGCAAACTTATATATTTTGATGTTCAAGAAACTTAGATTGTGCTATTTACTGATGGTATCTGTGCTTTTTAGATAAAATTTCTCCTAATTTTAGTGCTTGTGGATTTGGGTATTCAATTTTACTTTATTTACCCTCTGATTAGTGAATTTTATTACTTTTAATTCATACTTAGCCAGGTACGTGTTTAGAAGATTTGGTTTTTGAGGGGATCTATTCATCCTAAAGTTAAAAGCTTCGAATTTTAAGTCTTACAAATCTTTTATTTCAATAAGTCAATCACTGGGTGAGCGAATCTGCTCATCTCGGTGCCGATATTTAGCCTGGATCAACGGAGAGGATTCTCTCTCTCTCTCTCTCTCTCTCTCTCTCTCTCTCTCTCTCTCTCTCTCTCTCTCTCTCTCTCTCTCTGTATATATATATATATATATATATATATATATATATATATATATATATATATATATATATATATATATATATATATATATATATATATATATATATATATATATATATATATATACCAAGCCATATTCCCCCTTATAAGGGGAGTGGCCTAGTCAAAGTATATACTTTGACATTTTGTGAGAAGTAAATACAAAGGAAGGGATGCCCAGTTCTCTTACTCCTCCCCGCTAAGTCTACTTTTATGACACGCAGGGGAACACGGAGGAAGTATTCTCACCCCCCTCCTTCAGGAGGAAAATATATATATATATATATATATATATATATATATATATATATATATATATATATATATATATATATATATCTAAGAAATTATATAACATCAATGCTTGAGAGACCGTGAAGACTTTAGTCTACAGCTATATATGTTGGAAAAAGAGACTACGTATGTGTGTGTGAGCATGCGTGTGTGTGTGTGTGTGTGTGTATTATTTTTACTTGAAAATATCTTATTGGTAGTATCTTCTATCACTGAAGCAGTATTTACTTAAAGTTTTTCATTATTTCTCGAATACAGAAATTAAAAGAAAAAATAAGGCCTATACTTTGTGTGCCTGAAACTAAGTGTTTCCATAGGTAAAGCATGGATGCCTTTTTTGTAGCATGTTAAAATCATTTAGTATGATTAAAATGAAAGAGAGACGAACATGAAACAGCCCATTTCAGCTCTATGCTAGTTTTAAGCATGAGTAAAGGGAGGTGGCTGTTGTCAGTAAGGGTTGTGGGTAGACGTTTTTGAATTAGAAATAAACGCTAGCCTCCAAGAGGCTTATGATGAAGAGTGACCGTCATATACAACTTGGTGCCGATCCCAAACCTGGATAAATACAGAAGGTTTGTATCAGGAAAGACTCCGATTGTAAAACATAGAAACCAAAAGTAAACACCAGCCTTTTAGAGGCAAATAGGGAACAGCAACCAAATATAAACCTGAGTAGGAATATGTTTATAATGGTTTTGATTGGCCAGTAACCATTTGAATACTTTAGTCTTCATTATGCATCAGAGATTCGTCTATTGACCGAGGCAATTCCCATCGCCCGACTGTGCGTTTAACATATCTGTCTATTCCCGATTGCAAAAATGCATTAAATTCATGCTTCGTGAGTAGTTTATATGTTTCTCTTAACATTATTGATGCACTTAACTAAGTCTATTATAAAAAAGTTATAAAATAAGTCAGAACATTTCATTTCGGGAGGAAATTATTCCCTGAACTCGCTGGGGGCAATGAAGGCGATTTTAATGATGTCTGATGAGTAAAGAAAAAATAAATTATGATTTCTGCACCATATTGCTCTGAATTGCTCTCAGTAGAAGTGTTATGTTCTGATTAAGGAAATGGAATGCGTAAGGCTGAAATGGACACTATGGTGTCCAATCCCTCTCCCGGCTGACTTTTTTTTTTTTTTTTGGTAACTTTAGGGTCGGATAAGTTAAATTAGTCTAGGTCAGATTAGTTTAAGTTAATCTATACAGATTGAGGTGTGTTCAAAAGTGAGATTTTCATCCGGTTAAAAGTTTTTCTCGTATGTTACATGAAAATTGTTGAATAATAAATTAAGTGTTATCTGTAATGTAAAAAAGAAATCATAAACTTCTCACATAGCCAGATATTATTGTGTTCTGGGCAGTGGAAATAGACAAATATTATCATACATCATAGCTTAGCATACAGTCAGGCGGTGAGAATAGCCTCGGTCCATAGACGAAGCCCTGATGCACAATGAAGAGCAAATCGGTCAAACAGTCCATTGCCCTTTGTAGGAAAATTAGAGTAACGTATAGCAATTCGTTTAAATAGGTATCCCCTCCCTGGAATGGTCTTGGTAAATATAGAAAATAATTGTGTTTAAAATAGCAACTGTCCATTGTGTTTTAATTAGTTTATAATAATAATAATATTATTATTAATAATAATAATAAGACTATGATAAAGTGTACTCATAGTTTTGCTTGGTAGCCTCCCAAACAACCTAGCATTCTTATTGAGTACGTTGTAAAACTACATCTTTACGAGCTCTGGTTTCGTTAACGGATAAGCTGTTTGTTCTGTGCCTACAAAGGTGTAAAGAAAATGGTTTATTGAAAAAGATGCTCTCCAATGCATGAGAAGTGAACCTATCTAAGTATTGTAACATATTGTAAAGTCAAAGCTATCACCATGCATCTCTCTCTCTCTCTCTCTCTCTCTCTCTCTCTCTCTCTCTCTCTCTCTCTCTCTCTCTTTCTCTCTGACTGGTGTCTTATTTATTCTAACTAAAAATATAACAGTAATATATATATATATATATATATATATATATATATATATATATATATATATATATATATATATATATATATATATATATATATATATATATATATATATGTACGCACTCATTTATGCTCAATTGGTATGAAGCATATATATATATATATATATATATATATATATATATATATATATATATATATATATATATATATATATATATATATATATATATATATATATATCAGCTTCATGCTAATACTTAAAATCTATGGTCACCAGGGACAATGGGCTGGGTTGCCACCTCCTTGGGTTCCTGGAGAGTCAAGTTTGGTTGGTAGGTTCCTTTACAGATCACCCTGGCCTCAAATGGGAGCAACGAAAAAAAAAAAAATTCATAAATGCTTTTGCCCGGTAAAAAACACTTCAGTCACAAATTTTGTACAGAAAGATGCAGGACAGATACACTGAACTACCTCCTCCTTCTAGGGGCTAGTGTGGGCTGAAGGTTTATGGAAGGACAGCTACGACGCAGTTATCATATCGGAGTAATTGTTTTCTCTCTCTCTCTCTCTCTCTCTCTCTCTCTCTCTCTCTCTCTCTCTCTCTCTCTCTCGTTATTCCTCCTACAACATTTTTCTATCTTTCATATTTATCACTCTCCGAGACGCGGCCAGGGAGGGTGAGGAAGGAGCGGGAGGGAAGGCCGCTGCTATTCTACACCCCCCCCCCCGCCTCCTGCTGAGGAAGGCTGTCCGCTGTGCACGCCCAAATAAAAGTGCCCTGTGGGGCGGGCACAATATCAAAGAATAGCCTCACCGTATTCCCTGCGTGTCGTAAAAGGCGACTAAAAGTGGACGGGGCGGGGGGACTGGGAATCCCCCCCCTTGTATCAACCTCCTGCGAGACTTCAAAGAAGAAGGGGAGTAGAGGGGAGAATAACTTCTCCCCAGTTTTCCTTCCTTGATGTCGGCTACCCCCCAATTAAAGGGGGAAACAGCCAAGGTATATATATATATATATATATATATATATATATATATATATATATATATATATATATATATATATATATATATATATATATATATATATATATATATATATATACACTCATTTATGCTCAATTGATATGAAGCATATATATATATATATATATATATATATATATATATATATATATATATATATATATATATATATATATATATATATATATATATATATATATATATATATATACACTCATTTATGCTCAATTGGTATGAAGCAGTATAGTTTTATGACGTGTCGTACGAGACCGACAAAAACCTTTCCTCTGGCATCCCGAACGCACTTCCCAAATACGTCTATGGACACAATCCTTGAGCTAACTAAAAAGTTGCCGATAGCGGTGTAGTTCATTAAGGTCCTCTCTCCTGTTAACATTCAGTCTTCACGACAATGTACTCTAGTTAGGTGTAGTAAACATGATACCAACAAGAGAGAGAGAGAGAGAGAGAAGAGAGAGAGAGAGAGAGAGAGAGAGAGAGAGAGAGAGAGAGAGAGAGTTGAATCCTGACAAGTTAGTATTTTTACTTTTTGGCTCTGTATTACTTTACTTCTGCTAATTCCCTTACAATATAAGTGAATATTATTTTTTTTATTCAAGAATGATAATAATAATAATAATAATAATTGTTGATTATCTTATTCCTGTACCTTGCCCTGAGCTTTAAAGAAGGATTTTGATTTTTGACATTTCTTCAATTGGTACATTTCTTATATATCTTGGCTGAAACCTTCATAAGGGAATGTAAAGTGAATAATTCTTTTAAAGCAACAGTGTTGATAATATTGTTTATATCATTAGAACGAAAAGTCTTAACCGTAGATGCCATTACAAAATGCTATTTTTTATGTCCAGGTGTATCATAATAAAGCATCAATATACTCTAAAAGTCATTACTTCTTACCTGATGCAGTAATTCGTGTGTTTTGCATTGCCCTCTCTCGCAGCCCAACACAGTAATCTCTCTAATAGAGTTCCCCTCTCCCCGCTTAGCATTATTCTGATAATTAATATATATATATATATATATATATATATATATATATATATATATATATATATATATATTATATATATATATATATATATATATATATATATATATATATATATATATATATATATATATATATATATATATATATATATATGCACCAGTTCTAATGCATTCTCTCGTACAATTTTGTTTAATAATCTGGGATGAGGCAAACAAACATACTGTTGTATGAGAAGGAGCGATCTCTGCGATAGGTAAACTGCCATAGTCTGAAACAAGATTTTTTTTTTTTTATTGAGGTAGCGTAAGTACCCATACATTTATGTGGGGAAAACCAAAAATTATAGAACAGTTCACATGCTACCAGACTAAAACTAAAATTTTCTTTCTGTTTTCAAGTGGTGGATATATTAATGCTTGTGCGCTTGGGAAAGGTCAGATTTATTGTATAGATAAACATTTGGCAGTATTGAATAAAGAATGACTGGATATATTCATGTTTCCAGCAAGGGAAGCGAACATGCATTTGTATGGGAAGGGGAAAAGTATGACATAGCTAACCTGTTCATTTCTGAAGTTAGAACTACTTTTTTTTTAACTATTTTGAAATTTTTGTGATGAAATGCTGTAAGAACTACCGAATGAAATAAACATTTTGTACTATTTCAGAAATAGCATTACTCTTCACATTTGACTAGGAAACTCCTAGTAAGTGACGAAGAATAATAAATCAATCCTAGTTTCCTTTAACAAAACTTAAGTGAAGCACGATTTATTGCGGTGAGCATCGAGCCTTAGTGAAGTGATGTAAAACAAATGAAATATGATTATCGATATTCCCAGTTGCATTAATAACGCCATACTTTACCTGTGCGTATGAGAAGCTGCAACAGCCATTATAAATGAGGAAAGAAGGTCGTTTGGCTAATAAACGACACAATAATTCATCTTGGGAATTATGGTCTTATCATGTAAACAAAGACATACTAAAAGCATTATCACTCATTTAACGAGGCCGTTAAGACTTTTATGAAAGAGGAAGGAATTGATTAAAAGTTTCGGTAATGGTGATTGATACTGAAGAATAGGTGGAATTTTGGATACTATTGTTTCCTTAAAGCTTTTTCCCCTGTCAAAATCCAGGTAAGCTTAGATACTCTTCCATTGTAAATGTCACACTTCAAATTGTGTACTTGCTGAGAAAGATAGAATTGAATAAGTTTTGTGGTTTTTGCTTTTAATGTTGATGATTCATTGCAAATGAACTTGTATCATGCAAGCTCTGTGACCCATGTATTTTCATCCTTATTGGAGCCCAAATTGCTAATGATATCATCAGAGAGAAATGCATTTATTTGTGTACTCAATAAGCCTGCTGCAGTATTAGGGGCTGCTTTACAAGAGGCAGCATTATCTTCCTGTCATCCATCTAGTGACCTTGGTGAAGCGAGCTAGTTAAGACTGGTGTCTAAAAATCTCCCCCATAGTAAAAACGAAAAATAGCGTGACCTTTTGTGCAATATAGAATAAATAATCAACTACACACAAACGAGGCTGGACAGTAGGACTCACTTACCTCGTATATACTGTACCTAAATAACAATAGCGATAAAAAAAAAAATAGAGCACAATCTGCCAGGTGTTGAATTAATCTCACGAGATAATGAAAGCTGTCAGCTGCTGGGCCAATAAATTCGGAGAAATTATGGTATATATTGGAACTCGGGGAAGGAGCAAGTGGATTTTTTTTTTTTTTTTTACATATCCACGATATGGAAGTTATATTCTCTGTATTTCACTGTTTGTATTTCACGCACGCGCTCGCGCCCACACACACACGCACACACCAATTGGAAAGAGTGACCACTGTGTGTTGTTGATGGAGTATATCATTGAAGATATTCTTCCTGAGAGTAGAGGCACTGAGGACATGAGGAGGAACTATCCGAAAGGAGATTATATCAAAATGAATGAGCTTTTTGCAGTTATTGACTGGAGAACCTTATTTTACAACAAATCTGTACAAGAAATGTATGACATATTTTGTGGGAAATATGGGAAGATAGTAGATTGCTGCATACCTGTCGCCAAAGTAGGTGTAATTCATGCCAGAGAGAAATGGTGCGATAATGGGTGTAAAAGAGCTAAGGAGTGGAGAGACAAATGCTGGAAAAGGTATAGGAGGAGAAAAAACATAAATGCCTGGCAAACCTACAAAAGAGCAAGAAATGACTACCTAAGTAAAAGGAGAGAGGCAGAGAGAGACTATGAGAGGGACATCACCAGGAAGGCTAAAGAAAATCCCAAGCTTTTGCACAGCTTTATCAGAGGAAAACTGAAGGTAAAAGAACAGGTTTTAAGGCTAAAGAGAGCGGATGGAAGCATCACTGAGACGGATGAAGAGATCTGCAAAGAATTGAACAAGGAGTTTCAGTCAGTATTTACAGTAGAAAATACCCCACCCCCTCAGATTGCAGTGATAGAAGCTCAAGGGCCGGTATTAGAAAACATCAACCATACAGCCACAGAGGTATGCAAAGCGCTGATGGATTTAAATGTTCATAAAGCTACAGGTCCTGATGACATATCCCCTCATGTGCTTAAAAAATGCGCAAACACAATATCAGTGGCACTAAGTATCATATTTAAGGAGTCACTGGAGTCGGGGGAGATTCCAAGATGCTGGAAACAAGCAAATGTGATGCCTATCTTCAAAAAGGGAAGGAGGGATACGGCTCTGAACTATAGACCAGTTTCCTTGACCAGCATAGTTTGCAAAGTTATGGAGAAACTACTAAGGAAACATATCTCTTTTCACTTGGAATCCTTCAACTTTTTGTCAGTGAGGCAACATGGCTTCAGAGAAGGTAGATCAACAGTAACAAACTTATTAGAATTTTATAATGAGGTAAGCCAAATCTTACAGGAAAGAGAGGGCTGGGCAGATTGCATATTCCTAGACTTCCAGAAAGCATTTGACACTGTTCCACATGGGAGACTTATTAGGAAGCTGCAATCAATGGCTAGAATAGGTGGAAATGTTTTGGAATGGATAAAAACTTACTTAGAAGGAAGGGAACAGAGGGTTAGAGTAAGACACTCAGTGTCTGAATGGAGAAGAGTTAGTAGTGGAGTTCCACAGGGTTCAGTTTTAGGGCCACTTTTGTTCCTTGTATATGTAAATGACCTACCAGAGTCTGTAAAGTAATTCATGAATATGTTTGCAGATGATGCAAAGATTGTGAAGAAAGTAAAAAACGAGAACAATGGTAGAGAACTTCAGGAGGATCTAAATAATCTGCATGAGTGGTCAGAAAAGTGGCTAATGAAATTCAATACTTCAAAATGTAAGGTAATGAGAATGGGTACAAGTGCAAGAAGGCCCAAGCTTGACTACTCGGTGGCTGGAGTACAACTTCAAGAGACAGAAAATGAGAGAGATCTAGGAGTAAACATACTGGCAGATTTGTCTCCAGAAATACATATAAATGGCATAGTAAGGGCAGCATATGCATTCTTATCAAATGTAAGGGTAGCCTTCAGGCACATGGACAAGGAAATGTTCAGAAATATTTATGTAACCTATGTGAGGCCAAAACTCGAATATGCAGCCCCCTTTTGGAATCCGCACTTGAAAAAGCACATAGCTAAGCTTGAAAAAGTTCAAAGACATGCCACGAAACTGGTGCCAGAAATACGCAATCTCAGTTATGATGAGAGGCTGAGGGAATTAGACTTACCATCACTCGAAGCTAGAAGAGTGAAGGGGGATATGGTGACAGTCTTTAAATTCCTTCATGGTTATGATAGAGTGGATAGGGATCGATATTTTGATGTGGCTGGCTCTAGAACTAGAGGTCATAGTTTGAAGCTTGGTAAGAAAACTTCTTTGCAGGATGTAAGGAAATACTTTTTCAGTGTAAGAGTAGTTGATAATTGGAATTGGCTAAGCGAGGAGGTAGTTAATGCTATCTCAATCCATAGTTTTAAGGACAGGTATGATAAGTATCACTAAGTATAAAATGGAACCGATGAGGAGACGGGAAGATAAGAGCTTTGGGCTCTTTCCCGTAAACACAATTAGGTAATCACATACATACATACATACATACATACATACATACATACATACATACTCTGCTCTACTCATGTATGGTCATCTTCTCTGAGGAACTATGGGGAATCCTATGTCGTCGCCCTTGATATCTCTAAGGCTTTTGACAGAGTCTGGCACAAGGCTCTGTTGGCCAAACTCCTTGCCTATGGTTTTACCCTTTCTTTCTGTTCTCTGATTTCCAGTTTTCTTACTGACCGTTATATATCTGTAGTTGTTGATGGCGCGACATCTAGCCGTTTCTCTGTTACTAGTGGTGTTCCACAGGGCTCTGTTCTTTCACCCACACTGTTCCTTCTCTTCATCAACAATCTTCTACAATCCCCATCTTCCTCTCTTCTCCATGCCTTTGCTGATGATTCTACCCTTCACTTTTCCTCTGCCTATTCTTCTCATCCTTCATCTGCTACTCGTAATCAGTCTCGTATCACTTTTTTCTACTCTCAACTCCGATTTGCAGAGAGTATCTGAGTGGGGCACTCAAAATTTAGTTAAATTCAATGCCTCTAAGACACAGTTTCTGGCTATCACTTTATCTTCTTCTCTCCTGATAACCCTATTGTCATCGAAACTAACGAAATTTACCCTCTTAATTCTATCAACATATTAGGAATCCATATAGCCTCTAACTTGTCTTGGAGGAATCACATAATCCAAATTTCTAAATCTTCATCCAAAAAATTGGGGTTTTTGTTTCGTTTTCGTCATTACTTTTCCTCTTTACAGTTACATAGAATTTATAAAGGTCTTATCCGTCCCTGCTTAGAATACTGCTCACACACCTGGGATGCTTCTTCTTATACTTATATCCTTGATAGGGTTGAATCTAAGGCAGTCAGACTCATTAATGATCTTTCTCTTACTTTTAATCTGGATTCTCTCTCTCTTCGCTGTACGGTATCTTCCCTTTCTCTTTTCTATCGCTGCTCTGATGAGTTGGCGAGTTGCATCCCTCTTCCACTGCTGAGGCCACGTAACACTCGCCAAGCGGCCTCATCTCACAGGTACCGTGTGGAGATTTGTAGCTCGCGGATTGATCGGTGCAGCGACTGCTTCTTCCCATCTAGCTCCAGACTTTGGAACTCTCTTCCTCCTTCTGTCTTTCCTAATTCTTATGACCTATCATCTTTCAAACAACAGATCTATTGTCATCTCAGAGCCTAGCTCTCCATATCTCATGGTCCTCTGTACTTTGACTGTTTTTTCTGTCTGTCGTTTTCCTTTGTTTGACATTACCGCGTCTCTGCCTTGTACTTAACCTTTTTCTTTTCCTTCGTCTTGGTATTTTCTCGTGCCCGGACCTTTATTGATGAGGGCAGTTTTTGCCTGTCCCGGTGTCACACTCATGAAAAACACATACATTCGTACATACATGCATACATACATACATACATACATACATACATACATACATACATACATATAAGCACACTCACAAATATATGCATATATATTATTATTATTATTATTTAAAGTGCTGGAGCAATATATGTCAGTCTGTCTGTATGTATGTATGTATATATGTATGCATGGTGGGTAGGTAGGTAGGTACAAACTTTATTTCCATTTCAATACAATGGGTATTCGTCAGCCAGGGCAAGCCCCAACCCCCCACTGTGGTGTCCAACCACAGCAGTTCCTGCCAGTAAACAGCTTAAACTCTCGATCTTGGACGGAAACCGATCTTTCGACCTCGTGAATGCGAAGCCAGCGCGTTACCACTGTACTAGGTAGGTCGGTAGTTAGGTAGGTGGGTTGGTGGGTAGGTGGGTTTGGGTGGGTAGGTGGGTGAGTGGGTGGGTGGGTGGGTGTGTGTGTGTGTGTGTGGGTGGGTGGGTGGGTGGGTGACTGGGTTGTTGGTTGGTTGGTGGGTATGTTGATGGGTGGGAAGGTGGGTGGGGGGAGGTATGTAAGTAGGTAGGTGGGTTGGTGGGCAGGTGGGTTTTGTTGGGTAGGTGGGTGAGTGGGTGGGTATGTAGGTAGGTAGGTAGGCATACATGGATGAAAGAACGGATGTAGAGCTAACGGTTAATTACATAGCCGAGAGCCGTGTTATACTAACAAAGCAATTAGTGCGCTTTTAAAACCTCGTTAAAAGATACTCCCAACGAGCGAGCGAGCGAGAGAGAGAGAGAGAGGAGAGAGAGAGAGAGAGAGAGAGAGAGAGAGAGAGAGATGCACAAAATTAAAACTCGTAACTCAATTTACTCATTATTATTTTTTTTTTTCGCATTGGAATTTCACTTTTTATTTCTGGGTTGATAAAAATGTATTCGTTTCGTTTTTTGTATTTTATTTGTTTTGTCCGTGTAAAAGTGTTATAAATTTTTTCAATTTCTTTGCATTAGTTATTTTCCGTTTTAAGTGAATATTGTTTTCTTCATTAAAAATTATTTGTTGTTTTCTTTCACTTATTGAATATATTTATTTATATATTTATTTGTTTTTGTATTAACATTCTCATATATATATATATATATATATATATATATATATATATATATATATATATATATATATATATATATATATATATATATATTTATATATATATATATATATCTGTGTGTGTGTGTGTATATATATATATATATATATATATATATATATATATATATATATATATATATATATATATATATATATACTGGCAGATTTGTCTCCAGAAATACATATAAATGGCATAGTAAGGGCAGCATATGCATTCTTATCAAATGTAAGGGTAGCCTTCAGGCACATGGACAAGGAAATGTTCAGAAATATTTATGTAACCTATGTGAGGCCAAAACTCGAATATGCAGCCCCCTTTTGGAATCCGCACTTGAAAAAGCACATAGCTAAGCTTGAAAAAGTTCAAAGACATGCCACGAAACTGGTGCCAGAAATACGCAATCTCAGTTATGATGAGAGGCTGAGGGAATTAGACTTACCATCACTCGAAGCTAGAAGAGTGAGGGGGGATATGGTGACAGTCTTTAAATTCCTTCATGGTTATGATAGAGTGGATAGGGATCGATATTTTGATATGGCTGGCTCTAGAACTAGAGGTCATAGTTTGAAGCTTGGTAAGAAAACTTCTTTGCAGGATGTAAGGAAATACTTTTTCAGTGTAAGAGTAGTTGATAATTGGAATTGGCTAAGCGAGGAGGTAGTTAATGCTATCTCAATCCATAGTTTTAAGGACAGGTATGATAAGTATCACTAAGTATAAAATGGAACCGATGAGGAGACGGGAAGATACGAGCTTTGGGCTCTTTCCCGTAAACACAATTAGGTAATCACACACACACACACACACACACACACACACACACACACACACACACACACACACACACACACACACACACACACTATATATATATATATATATATATATATATATATATATATATATATATATATATATATATATATATATATATATATATATATATATATATTACATCTATGTATGTACTTATTATTATTATTATTATTATTATTATTATTATTTTTATTATTATTATTATTATTATTATTATTATTATTATTATTATTATTATTATTACTGCATTATAATAATGGGAACAAGCATTATTGTCTCATAAAAATATAAATCCTTAAAGATACTGTTTACTCACTAATTCCAAATATTACTAAATTACTCACCGAGTCTGCTGCGTTTGCAGAGGGTGACTGGAAGAGTATTGGACGTGAATGTACTGAAAGGAGCTAGTGGTGGAATATCTAATAATTATTAAGTTGGAAATAGAGTGAGCGTGGGAGAAAAGTTTAGAAAGAGGAGAAGCCAGAGAGGAAGAGAAGTGCTAAAAGTGACTGAACTGAATAAGAAAAAGAAAGACTGCAAGTAGCTTAAGGAATGTGTGGAATGTAGTGGAAGAGAAAGTGGACGAGGGAGTGGAAGAAGAAAGGAGTTATTCCAAGGAGGAAGTTATGAAGTGTGCAGATTTAGTGTGCAGGAGACTAACAGGTGGAAGTAAAGGGAAAGGTAGTGAATGGTGGAATGAGCAGGTGAGTGCAGTAGTGGCTGAAAAGAAGCAGGCATTTGTGGTATGGTTGCAGAATGGTTATGTAGAGGCATATGAAAGGTATAGTGCAAAGAGGATGTTAGCAAAGCACCTGGTGAGGGAAGCAAGGCTAGAAGCGAATGCAAGGTGGGATAGATGCTCGTCTGAGAATTTTTAAAGGGATAAAAGATGCTCTTCAAGGAAGTAAAAAGAATGAGGAAAGGTGAGTGTGGCAGGGAGGAGAAGGTGAAATGAGTTGATGGGCAATTGGTTATAGACGAAATAAAGGTGAAAGAGAGATGAGCTGACTTTTTCAAGGAACTTCTAAGTGAGGAAGATGATAGAGAGGTGGAGATTATGACTGTGGGAAATAGATGAATAATTCTAATGTTGGGTGATGAGAATGATAGAGAAATAGCAAAATTGGAGGTACATTTGGCATTGAGAGAAATGAAAAAAAAAAATAGCGTGCCAGTGGTAGATGAGTGTCATGTTGAATACTTGTCCCCAGG
>JAXCGZ010023297.1:22500-25000 GCA_037179515.1 Halocaridina rubra
AGAAGGGGAGTAGAGGGGAGAATAACTTCTCCCCAGTTTTCCTTCCTTGATGTCGGCTACCCCCCAATTAAAGGGGGAAACAGCCAAGGTATATATATATATATATATATATATATATATATATATATATATATATATATATATATATATATATATATATATATATATATATATATATATATAGTATGTATGTGTGTGTGTGTGTGTGTAAGTATATACACAAAGAACAAAAAGCAATTACGTCTAATGTCTATTTATTATTTACTTGTTTATTTATTTATTTATTTATTTATTCATTTACTTGACTGATTTCAAAAGAAAAAAATCACTCTTAATTATATAGAAATTCATATCACGCATTGGAATGGATTCTCGCTTATGTGTGTGTGTGTGTGATTACCTAATTGTGATTACCTAATTGTGTTTACGGGAAAGAGCCCAAAGCTCGTATCTTCCCGTCTCCTGATCGGTTCCATTTTAGACTTAGTGATACTTATCATACCTGTCCTTAAAACTATGGATTGAGATAGCATTAACTACCTCCTCGCTTAGCCAATTCCAATTATCAACTACTCTTACACTGAAAAAGTATTTCCTTACATCCTGCAAACAAGTTTTCTTACGAAGCTTCAAACTATGACCTCTAGTTCTAGAGCCAGCCATATCAAAATATCGATCCCTATCCACTCTATCATAACCATGAAGGAATTTAAAGACTGTCACCATATCCCCCCTCACTCTTCTAGCTTCGAGTGATGGTAAGTCTAGTGTGTGTGTGCGTGTGTGTGTGTGTGTGTGATAGCATTAGGTAATTATGCTCAAAAGGACTTGGAATTAGAATAAGAGATGTTTGACGTCATAAGTCTGCGATTGCTCTCTCTCTCTCTCTCTCTCTCTCTCTCTCTCTCTCTCTCTCTCTCTCTCTCTCTCTCTCTCTCTCTCTCTCTCTCTCTCTCTCTCTCTCTCTCTCTCTCTCTCTCACTTTTGAGGGTAATTACCTCCTGTCTTTAATTGTAGTTTTGCTTCAGTTTTGTCTCTTTCCTCATTCCATGCACATAGAAAGAAGAAGAGAAGAAGAAGAAGAAGAAGAAGAAGCAGACGAAGAAGAAGAAGAACAACAACAACAACAAGAGGAAGAAGAGAATGGAAAATGAGGAATAATAATAATAATAATAATAATAATAATAATAATAATAATAATAATAATTATATTAATATATTATTATTATTATTATTATTATTATTATTATTATTATTATTATTATTATTATTTATAATAGTATTAATGATAGTAGTAGTAGTAGTAAACAACAACAACAACAACAACAACAAGAGGAAGAAGAGAATCGGAAAATGAGGAATAATAATAATAATAATAATAATAATAATAATAATAATAATAATTTTTATTATTATATTATTATTATTATTATTATTATTATTATTATTATTATTATTATTATTTATAATAGTATTAATGATAGTAGTAGTAGTAGTAGTAGTATTAGTAATAATAGTAGTAGTAGTAGCAGTCGTATAGAAAGAAGGAAAAGAAGAAGAAGAAGAAGAAGAAGAAGAAGAAGAAGCTCTCCAAATAATTGGAGAACTCTCTCTCTCTCTCTCTCTCTCTCTCTCTCTCTCTCTCTCTCTCTCTCTCTCTCTCTCTCTCTCTCTCTCTCTCTCTCTCTCTCCTCTCTCTCTCTCTCTCTCTCTCTCACACTCAAAATTCGTTGACCTTGTCGCTTCTCTCTCGCTCTCTTGCCATTTTTAGTAAGTACCTTCTTAATACTATACTTCAGCTCTCCTTCTGCCAGGCTTGAGTCTGACTTCTCCATCAAATTCTCTTTTTCTTGCTATACAGAAAATAGTAAAACATTTGTTTACATGCATTTTAGCAACTCCTCGTAGCTCAGTTGAGATTTAGAGGACTTGAGTTCAAGTCCCCTGATTTTTTTCAGTTCAAGATATATCATGGGCAGTTATATGTTTCATTGTTTTAGCATATGGTATTATGTATATTTGACTATTGTTGATGTTCTAAAGAACAAGGGTGTATTGTGTTTACATATAATAACGTGTACGTCTAACCACTGTAGATGTTCTAAAGAAGGAAGGTTTATTTTGTTTGCATATGATAAATTGTTTATATAACCATTATAGATGTTTTACGGAACAAGGATTTGAATTAACTCCGAAAAAAGCCTCGATTGATGTTGGGAAGATGTAGAAAAATAAACAGAGACTTTCAGTGGAGTTTAATTTTTATATTCCTCCTGTAATCACCGTGGCTCAAGCGGTAGCGTCCGCGTCTCTGAGGCGTCAGGTCGAGGGTTCGCGGCCCGTCACGGTCTGAGGTTAGCAAGGGCATGCACTCAGGGTAACGATTACATATGCCAAAACAAATCCTTCGCAAGCAGGCAACCGTCCTAGCCCTTGGTAGAAAAGGGAGTCCATGACGTAAAACCGAAACAAGCATGTAATTATATTCCTCCTTTGCTCT